>JASDQU010509999.1:31681-49221 GCA_032191745.1 Picea mariana | reverse complement strand
AGGGGCAGTAGTTGACTCCAACGACTGAAGACATTTACTTCCTGACTGGTCTCTCGAGGAGAGGGGATCCAATCAACCTGCATAGTTTTCCCCCCGAGCCTCACAACATTGAGGAGTTGATTGGACTCCATTGCAAAGCTGGTACTGAGAAAGTAGGTTCTCAGGTGCCTATACACAAGATCAGCAACCTATCACTAAAAGTGATAGTTCTACTCATTGGGTGGATCACTATATCCATGGCTTTACATCAAGCCTCCCAGGCGCACATGCATTGTGTGGTGCAGTGCTTAAATGCACGGATTTTTGACTGGAGTACAACCATGATGGATTGCATGAAGAGAAAACTAATAGAGTGTTGGATATGGGAACACCGAAACTTCGGGTTTGGGATTGTTTTATGTTCCTTTTTCTTCGAGAGGGTACCCAGTCTCAGTCCTCRAGAGACAATATGAGGGCACGAGGCCTCTCTCCCAGCATTATGCAGATGGGCAGTGTTGTTTCCGCGATAGGGGGGAGGGAGGACCATCGAGGCCTTCGATGATAAATTTTTTGACTGGTGGTCTCGAAAGATTCCAGCTATAGAGGACTACCCCTATGCCAGGATCAACTTTTCTAGAGATCCTAACATGCCTGTACCTCCCAGAGTGGAGCGAGGAGAGATAGGTATGCTTGTTTTTCAAAGTTATTTAATTTTTATTTCTTTTTATATATATCATTTTTCTGTGTACCAGAGTATCTGACAACTATGTATCTGTTATCTACATATGTGGCACAAGTGCGTCCAGCAGACCTCTCGAGGACCAGAGGCAGGACCAACAACAACAGCCGGGGGGCCTCCAGCTAGAGAGGCTGAGAGAGTATTGAGACGGGTGGAGCGAAACCTCACCGTGCTCACTCATATAGTCCCTATGGCAGAGATCGAGGATCTGCCACCGTCGATGCAAACTCATGTTGTTGGGGTGCCACGGACCTAGGTCCAGCTCTTCTGGTGTTTGGAAAACATCGTTGTTCACTATGGCAGGGCCAACAAACCCCTCCCTTCGCTAGGCTGGACTACTCACGTGCCGAGAGCACCTTTTGTATATTTTTGAGGGCATAAGCCCCATGACTCTTACTGGACATATTTTTTAGGCGCTTGCGCCCACCCATGTACTCTAATATTTTTGATATATATATATGCATATTTACATCTTTTTATGTCTTATGGATTACATCTATTTTACAAATGTGTCTACATGTGCGTGTGTGTGTTTTTTCTTACATGTGTGCAATATGCCAATCTAAAAATGATTAGCTAGAGTATCTATTATTTGATTCAATCTCCTAGGAACATGGATATATGTAATGTAAACAAAGCTTCGCTCTAAGAGGCGTACCCTAAGGAACCGTCAGTGTAGAGTAGTATCGTAAACGCGGTAAACCCCATTTAACTGGGACACAACCAGCTGAGGGTCTAAATAGACCCAGAGGTGAGAGATACCATGTGACAAAGCGTCACGAAGCAACTCTAAGACTACACTGTATTTGGAAACAATGTTTGTGGCGTCACCTAAACAGATACCTCCTGAAGATAACAACTGGACCTGAGGTGTGAAAATCACCTAAGTTGTGGAAGAAATCCTCCGAGTGTATAGGTTAGTGCCATCCGCAAACCCAATGAACACCTATGATTCACTTGACATCTACCACAGTGAAAAAGATGACATCAAAAATGACACATCCATAAAACCAAAAAGACAAAAAACTAAAAATGTATAAGAACTATACATATGTACAAGAAGTCACCCAAGGCAACCCACCTACGAGTAATACTTCTTGAGGTAGAGCCCATTTCTAGGCTCTGAAAAATAATTTCCCTCAAATTCCACTAGACGATAAGCACCCTTCTTTAGAACCTCCTTCACGATGAAAGGTCCGAACCACATGGGTTTGAACTTGCCTGCCCCCAGGGGATCTTTATCTTGGTCATAGACAAGGACAAGGTCGCCTTCAAAGAAAATCCGAGGATGGACAGACCGATCATACTCACCCTTGACTTTTTGTTTGTGAGCCTTGTTAGCCAAGGCTGCATCCCAATGCTACTCATCGAGCTGCTCAAGATATAATAAACACTCTTCAAGTGGTGAAGTGTCTGGAAATAACTATACTGCCAACTTTAGAGAGAGGATCTGGCACTCTATAGGCAAGACTGCTTCCAGCTTGTAAACAAGTTGAAAAAATCATCAGGTCTGCTATCTTTGCCAATTCATTATTGAACAGGTCTTCTAAAAAACCATTTTTTTGAAGGCGTATGCGCCCTGCACCACTACTACCCATGTACGCATGCTTGTGGCACCACTACAACCCATGTACACTCACAAAAAAACACAAAAAATGAAAATTGCAAAGGGATACGGGTTTTTGAGCCGTTACCTAACCATTTGACCGCCCATAGCCAGTCACCCCAACCGTTACTATCTCTTTTGGCCTATAAAAGAAGATGTTGGGGCCCCATTCCAAAAAGAAGCACGAGAGCTTAGAAACACTGCCCATTTCAGTATTCCCCCTTTGCCCCAATATTTTGCAACCACATTGTGAGTTTGAGCCAGAATTCCTTCTTTCTCCATTGCAAATCCTTGCCATTTTCCTAGAGAGAACTGAAGAGGAGAAGAATACGTGGAAGCAGTTGGTGCATGGGGAAGAGGATCCTAGGACCGATTTCGAGGAGCAGTGCCAATCTCATGTTGTAAACGACTTTTGTGAGATCAATATAAAGAAGTACTTTTTCCATCCCGCCAAATGATGTCTTAAATATTTATGATTTGTTTATATTTCTTGGTTATGATGTCTAACCCACTAATCCATATATAGAATGCATGCTTGTAGTTTCTTGTTTGTCTTTTGGTGAATGCAGGTTGGCCTTGGGAGGAAATCTGCAGTCGAGAAACAATTGAGCGCAAAGGGATCGACATTGGGCGTGGAGTTTAAGGTATGCCTACTAGATCCCTATACTTTGTCTTTTATGTATGATTGTGGGGTAATGTCAGGATAGTTGATAAAAAGTAGGAGACTTTAGACGGTTAGCTCTACCTTCAATTTAGAACCATGGTGCAGTACGTAGAGGGGTTTTCCCGCTATAGAAATTTACAATAAAGGCAAAGACAATGCGGTTGCGGATGCATTTTCTCGAAAATATGAAGATGACAGATCCCTTTTTTCTCTTTCCTTCATTGTACTAGATTGGCTCCAAGTTGTTTGCCAGGAATGGCTACATGATCCCAAAAGTTCGCATCTGATCCAACAATTGCAGTCCAATCCTTCAACTTCCCCAGGGTACTCTTGGCTCCATTATGAGATTCGATACAAAGGTCATTTGTATTTAAGTAAACAATCAAAACTTAAATTCACGGTACTTTCTGAGCTTCATGCTACACCCACAGTTGGGCACTCTGGGTCTACCAAAACCTATGACAGGGTCAAACGTTCTTTTTTCTGGGATGGTATGAAACAAGACATTCATAATTTTGTTGTTGAATGTGATGTCTGTCAATGCAACAAGGGCAAAACAGTCAAATCTCTGAGCACACTACAACCTCTTCCGATTCCACCTGCTATTTGGAGGGATATCTCTATGGATTTTATTGCAGGCTTACCCAAATCGGGAAATAAATTAGTCATCATGGTGGTTGTTGATTTCCTTTCCAAGTATGCTCATTTATGTGCTCTTCAACACCCATTTACAGCATCCACAGTGGCTCAACTTTTTATGGATCAGGTCTTCAAGCTTCATGGCATGCCGCATTCTATTGTTTCTAATCGTGACCCAACTTTCACCAGCATTTATGGCAAGAACTATTCAAGCTACAAGGCACCCAATTGCATCTCAACACAACTTATTATCCCCAGATTGATGGTCAAACGAAAGTTGTCAACAAGTGTTTGGAGACATATTTGAGGTGTTTTGCCTCGAAAAAGTAAAATCAGTGGGCTCAATGGTTACCCCTATATGAATGGTGGTACAACACTTCATACCATACAGCTACACACATGACTCCTTTTGAAGAGGTATATGGACAAAATCCACCTTCAGTTCTCTCATACTTACTGGGTGTCTCGAAGGTCCAAGCGGTTGACCAAACGCTTACAGTTCGAGAGGCTATTCCCCGTACCCTCAAAGAGAATTTGGTCATGGCACAAAATCACATGAAGCAACAAGAAGATCAAGGTCACTCTAAACGTCAATTTGCAGAAGGGGATCAGGTGTTTCTTCGACTACAACCTTACAAGAAAAATTCCCTCAAGGCTGAGCATTGTCAGAAGCCAGCACCCAAGTTTTATGGTCCCTATACCGTTCTCAAGCATGTGGGACAGGTGKCCTATCAATTAGTTTTGCCCGATCATTCTAAGCTACATTCTGTTTTTCATGTTTCATGCTAAAATAAGGTGATTGGAACTAAGTGCCAAATTCAAACCAACCTTCCCGAGTTAGACAAAAAAGGATCCATTTGGATACAACCACAAGTAGTTTTGGAACAATGTGAGCATCGTTTGTATCAGAGAACCATCAAGGAAGTGTTATTCCAGTGGAAAGATACAACTCCAGCAGATGCCACTTGGGAACTAGCTACCATTCTGCAACAATTTCCACATCTCAAGCCTTGAGGAAAAGGTTGTTTTTAAGGGGGAGGACATGTTAGGGTCCCAACCCGCACATAGGTAGAACAATATATTCGGATGTAATAAAGTTCAATATTAATAAGGCCTTGAAATAAAATAGAATAAGTCGAATGTAAGAAGACCTAATAGAATCTTTTGCTTCTAGAAGGATCTTCCTCTAGATGCTTCTTTTGATAGACATATTTAGTATAAATAGGAGTCGAGGGTATGAGAACCCTAACTGGGATATTATTGTAATAGAGATATGCTCGACTAGAGGTTTCCCCTCAAAGAGGCCCGTGAACATTGGTCTCAGAATCAAAGTGTTATTTCTGTTGTTATTCTTATATCATTTCAGTGTTATTGTGGTGATTGTTCTAGTAATATTGTTGTTATTCTTCCATTTCTAGCATTTTATTTTTGTTCTGCATACTTTTTATATTTGGTATATTACAATCATATTTCCAATGACTAATCTTATGCCCCAATCTGATCTCTGAGATGAAAGTTATGGCTTCCTGAAAAAATCCATTTTCACCCAATTTGTCAGTTTCTCCACTGGTACAATTTGACTAGGAAGCAAACTTCTGTCAATTGTAGAAGAAAATACGATAATTATAAGGAAATATTTTGTTTTTGGAATTGATATTGTTCATGATAGTGAACACACAACAACTTTAATATTAGAAATT
The DNA here is from genome assembly GCA_032191745.1 of Picea mariana. Classification (NCBI taxonomy): domain Eukaryota; kingdom Viridiplantae; phylum Streptophyta; class Pinopsida; order Pinales; family Pinaceae; genus Picea; species Picea mariana. The sequence continues at coordinate 43,894 of JASDQU010509999.1, read as the reverse complement.
TGTTAGTCCGGTGATATTCTACAACAATATGGAATTTGCAACTTTGTCCTTTTCACAATTTCTCCATATTTTAGCAAAATTAGCTATCTCCCAAACTATACACTTCTAGAATAACTTTACTAAACCAAAATTGTTTGGATTGATGAGTATATAAAATGTCGAGTACACAAAATTTTCTAGTATTCTAATCTAAGGTCCTTTTTCCCTTTGAAAATCCCAAAAATTCGCCAAAAGTTACTTGGAAAGGTGAATTTTTGCCTGTTTCAGCATCCCCAGTCCAAACCCCTCAGAATCTGGCCAATTCCTTCACTGGATATTTTCATGTATGCTTTTTGAACTCTCTATAAAAATTTCATTTGAATCTAGGTTTTGGTCACTAAGAAGGACCCAGATCTCTAAAATCCACTATTTTGAAATCTATGGAAAATTTAACTAGAAATGGCCAGTGGTCGTCAATGACACTTTTGTATCCTTTCTCATTATGGACATACCCATAAAATTTCATCTCAATCTGAATTATTCTACACTTATTATGGCTAAAATGTTATTTTGGCTCCAAACTTGTTTTTTTTTGGAAACATAGGCTATCATATACCTATATGGAAATCTAATGAAATGGCACCATGGATCCACATGTCACCCTGAGGGGATTCCTTCACCCCTCCAGCCACCCTGTCCCTGCCTTGTCATCCTCCTTTCTTCCTTACCTCCCACTTCTCTCTTTCTTCTTCTCCTTTGTTTTCTTTGTTTTTTCATTTATTTTATTAATTAGGTTATAGGTCCCATCGTACCCATTTGCCACATGACACCATGTGACTGACCATATATGGGACAAGGGTCCCACCTCTTCTGCCATCCCTCCACTTGGGGCCCATTTGTTAGTTGCGGTGATGGGAAGGTCCCATCCCACACCCTTTTCCATCAGGCGTGCAACATGTATACTCCTCAGATCTAACATCAGAGCATCAGAGTAGATCAACGATGGAGAAATATATCAGAGGTTGAAGCGATTGGGAGGTTAACGGATAAAAAATATTTGATACCACCATACCACACTGTGTATACATGTCAGTTCCATGTTCATTTTAGAGGTTTTTGCAACATTTCAAAACCATTTAACAAACCTATGATATCACTATCGTATTGGTCCACCATTGTGTCATGTCACCTTGCCACCATGGACCTACCACCATGGAATTCCATGTCACTCGACACATGACCTCCACGTCAACATTGACGTTACTGTATGGAAAAATTCCATTTTTTCCAAAATTCCAAAAAAATGCATATTTTCAAGAAAACGTTTTTGGTCGCCAAAACACCCTCCGACTCAGCCTTAGCACAATCAGCAGTTTTTGAACTAGTGTGCTATCCCATATGGCCCAAGTGGAAATCAGTGCTCGGATACCAATATGTGACGTATCCATTGCCCGAGTACCTCAAAATTCGTCTTCTTGAGCAAATTCCAAATTTATGTTAGCATTCTTTAATTAATCAAGAAGCGTGCATGACAAACAATAACTCATGCAATTATCCATAAATGCTAATATATGAAAATTATGACAATGCTAATTAACACACACAATATTAAAAAGCTAGATAATTCTATATAAACACAACAAAAATATAAAATGCAGAGAAATAGAGAACATAAACTCATATTTAAGAAACCAATCACCAAATATCCTTAAAACACACACACACACACAAATATATAATTTGAGTGGGTCTAATGGTTAAAAACATATGTTTTCTTCTCAAAGGTTATAGGTTCAAATGGGAGGAGGGTAAGGTATGTACACCTCCTTAGACTTTAGCAATCAAATCCATTATGAACTTATTTTCTTATAAACTTCGTATAAGATTAATTTTTCTATTAGTATAATAATTTTTTATTTCCTACTTTAATTCTTTAAAGATATATTTTTCAATTTTTTAAATCTAAGATTTACTAAATTTATAGATTATCTAATATATTTTTAAATTTTTTTAATGAATAAATAAGATTCTATCCTAAAGATTATAAAACTACTAAGATAGTTAGAACAAATCATACAGATTTTAAAACCAATTTTAAACTTGTATAATTTTTTATTTTATAATTATTATTATTTTATTTTTTTTAATTTTACAATTACCTTAATTTTTTTGAAATTTTACCATTGTCGTAACTTTGGTATGCTATGATGTGAAGGTGACTCTCCTTCCCAAATTACCTATAAATGGGCTTAGCTATATAAGAACTAAATGCTCATATTTCATTAAACCATACCCTTTTTTCTTGAGAATAATTCCTTTCATAAATGAAGAATGATAATGATCTATGATGGTGAGATGACTTACGCATTGTTATATCAAAAGTTTATTGATAGTTAAAGAGTTCTAAAATCTCATATGCATTATTATATTAAAAGTGTGTTTTGATAGTTAAAGAGTTTTAAAATTTCATACGGATCACTGAAAAATAAATGAGTTCTGAAATCTCATATGCATTGTTATATAAAAAGTGCGTGTTTTGATAGTTAAAGAGTTTTAAAATTTCATACGGATTAAAATTTCAAAATTTCATGAGAAAAATAAATGGTTGTTATTATAAGTTAATAAATTAGAGGATTTAAAACTAAGTTAATTTATATATAGTTTGAGTGGGCTTAATGGTTAAGAACATGTGTTTTCTCTTAAAAGTTTATAAGTTCAAATCTAGAGGAGTAGGGTATGTATACCTTCATAAATCTTAAAAATGGATTAATTAATTAATGAAAATATTATTTATATAAAAATGATTCACATTCACATTAAAAACACTATTTTTGTTTTCTAAATGCATCTTTCATTATCAACTAAGAGGTCAATTCCATTTTTATGGAAACCATTCTCACAAATAGTAGGATCTCTATTTTCATGGATCAACCCTTATGCTTATCAAAAGGATAGTTTCTCAATCTCATTCTTGTCAAAATGAAGATTTCAATCTTTAGGATTTATCTACCATTATTATTAAAATAAAGGTTTATAATAAATGGTCTTATGACATGTGCAAACATAAATGGATGAGACTACTCCCATGTCCTTCAAATTTACTAAAGCTCAATACAATAATTTGATTAATTGAGAGGTAAGTTTTCAAACTCTTTCACCAAAATTAAATTCTTGTCCCTTGTAATGAGGCTAAAAAACTAATACTAACTTGCAAGTTATAAATACTAATAAAGATTTACCGTGAAACCACTCACTTGACTTCTAATATAAACTTTTTATTTAAAAATAAATAAAAGTTTATATCTTTAATGATCAACCCTCATTCCCATTCTCATAAAAAAGAAACTTGACTTCTAATATAAACTTTTTTATTTAAAAATAAATAAAAGTTCATATGTTTAAAGGTCAACCCTCATTCCCATTCTCATAAAAAAGAAGACCTTTATGTGGAGGGGTTACTTTTTTTTTTCAAGGTAGTGTTAGCATGAATCCACAAATTTCAACAATTTATTTTATTTATGTTAATTATTATGAAAAATGATCAAAGAGGACCTTTATGTGGAGGGGTTAGTTCTGTGTTAATGGTGGTGTTAGTATGAACCCACATATTTCACTAATTTATTTTATTATATTAATGATCAAGAATTGAATTATAATGAATGAAGTTGCATTTTGGAAAAATTGAATAACAAAGAAAGTTGCACTTTGAAAGAGGGTATCTTTTGAAAAATAAAAATGTATCACAATTTGTAGAAGAAATAAATAATGAAAGAGTGGTGTTTAGTGAAGGTTTTTTAATTTTAGACATATTAATTTTAAATATTTTTGTTATTAATATTTATTATTTTTATAAGATTAATAAAAAATAATAATAATTAAAAAATTAGTTAAATTTTAAGATTATTTTTACAATTTTAATATAAAGTAAATTATTATGAATAAGTGAATGTAATATGATCTCAAATTTTATTATCACCTTAATGTTTTATTACTTATTTAATAATTGTGAGAAAGTTATATGAACAAGGTCATGCAAGGCTTCTGCGCATGTTGCACGTTGCAATTCTTATTGACATTGTTTATATGATTCCTACTCAGCACGTCACAACATAGTTTGTCTATGTGATTCTTCTATTGATCTTTGGGTGGCAAACTGGATTTCTTCACACATGCGAACTTCCTCAAAATATCTCTATGTTGCGCATTGTAGCTCCTCGCGCACAAGCTCTTCCTCTAGCGACCTTTGTGTCGCTCGTTGTACTTCTTCATGGATCCAGGCTTCTTTTAGCAACCTCTATGTCACCCTTTAAACTTTCTCCCAAACTCATTCCTCTTTAAGGGACCTATGAGCCGCACGTTGTAGCTCCTTGTGTGCTCGTTCTTCCTCCAAGGCTCACTATGCATCGCACAAAAACTGCTTCTACTGAGATGCATCAAACTTAGGAGGGGAATGGGGGGGCTTCCTGATCTTTCCTTCTGCTTGTTGACCCGAACTTTCTTTGGGTTTGAAATATTCCCCTGTCTTTACCCCTCCATGGGTTACTACCTGGAACTTTCCTTCTCCCTTCTTCTTCTAGTTTTTGTGCAGCTCGAAATGCACCATGTTACAGTTACCCTTCTTTTCCTCCCACTTCTTCAGCAAATATGGACAATCCTTAGTTACATGTTTGGGACTATAACAATATGTGTAGAGCACACACGGCTTAGTGTATAACCGTGAGACATGACCAATCTCACTGCAATTGAAGCATGTGGGGGGTTTTCCACCTCCTCCACCATATCATCGTCCTCCACCGCGTCCATACCCACCTCGAGTTCCTCCTTGATATCCTCCTCTATCGTCGACCCCGCACTCACCACTCTTTCGTTCTTCTTGCACTCGGAATGCATCTCGGGTGTTAGCTTGCATCATTCGGAGGGAGTGGTAGATGTTGATATTGCGGTCGATAAACTTATAGAATTCACAAAAGGGGGTGTGATTTCTTTCTTAATACTTTTGTAAGGTGGGCCAGCGGGGTGGCACATGGCCCCACTGTCAACATATTTCACACCATTTCAATTGTCCAGATAGAAATGGACTCGACACGCTAGTCGCCACATAATTTGGAAGGACCGACCACTCGTCTTGTCGATGCCCTTCTGAGCTGCATGTAGTGCACCACACATGTTCCCATGCAACTTTATCCTTGGCCATATCATGCAACTGTATTGTTAGGTTGGATAGTTGCGATTGAACCTGCACCAACCCAGGTGATGTTTATGTGCCTCCAGGTGTGGCTTCCAAGCACATCGCGATTTCAACTACCTCGGCCTGAGTCGTCACCTTTTGTTGGGTAAGAAGGAATCAGATATGGGATAGAAACCCCGCAATGAACCATTATTTGTGTTGTACATCCTGGATCTGTAACATCAACCTATCCAACAAGATTTTGAACCATTGTTCATAGTCCCAGACAGTCTCTCCTTCCTTTTGCATGATTTCCTTGATTTTTTTAATGCATTGGAACTTTGACTTCGGCTTATGAAATTCCTTAAGCATATCTTGTTTGATCTCAGCCAGGGACCTCGCCTATCCTACTAGCACAATAGAATTATATTTCATGTACCACGGTAGAGCCTAATCCCTGAACGTAGTCTCCAGTTGCGCGATCTTAGATGCCTCATCTGTAACTCTCTTTACAGACCGGATTGCTTCATAGGTGAACCAATGTTGCTCAACATCATCCTTACCCATTCCATGGAACACAGGAAATCTCAGCGTACTATCTTGATTGGACATCTTGTGAATAGGGTTAGTTCCACTCTTCGGACTATTATTGTCTAGATCCTTCCACACCACTATCACTTGGGGTGAAGTATTGTTGACTTCACCTTCTCCTTCACTCGTGTCGTCACTTCTTTCCTCTTCTTCTCTCTCTTCAACTTCAACCTCTTCACTATATGTTATGTGTTCTTCTTGATTAAAAATGTGCAAGGGGGGTGGAACAAAGGGGGGTTAAGACAATCTTCCCCTAAAATTTCTTGTGAGGGGACCCAAAGATCCATCTAGCTGCAGCCACGCAAGACCATCCAACATGATCAGTTCGCCTACCCCACCACTAGGGGATCCTTCATCTTCCTTTCCATCCAACACCTCTACATCCTGCGCCTTCTCCTCTTGATATGACTACACACCACTATTGTGTGCTCTTTTTGTCGGTCTTGTCCACGCACTGCCACCACTCAAGTCATCTCCCGATCCGATCTGTGCATTTCCACCTTGCATAGAGTCGGTTTATCTACTTAGCACGTGACTTCTCTATGCACCGCTCAAGGTTGCAACATACCACAATAGCCAAAGGGTATGGGCTTCATCACCTAAGCCCTCACTACCACTACTGTCACTACTAGTATCTTCTATTCCAAGCCTCTTCGCAGGTCGGGTCTCTCTTGTTCTCCACTATGGCACAACATCCTCTCCCACAACATTTATTGGTGTGATATTTCTCTTCATTCTGGGCCAAACACCTCATTGTGAACCCTAGTCTAACTCTTCTTTATCCTTCCGCTCCACTCTCTCTCTGAGCTCATCTCTTCTTGCGTATCTTTTGGCTCTTTTTCTTCTCTTCTCTTATGGGTCCATTCCAGTCCTCATCTCAACAACTTCTTGGATCCTCCTCATTAGATCCATACTCTTGCTCCTTTTTTTTCTTCCCCCACCTTTTCCAAAACCCCCCCCAACACTAGGGAGTTTACTTAGCCATCCTATCAGGCTCCATGCACATCATTCTTTTTTCTATGAAGAAAATCTTGATCCAAATGGGTATCTCTTCTAATATCCACATTCTGGGACCTTCTACAAACTTTGTTTCATCCTTATTGAAACAATCACTATATTCTATAGCAAATTGAACAATATAACCTTATTTTACTCGAGAAACCAGAAGTTAATGGCCCGAGTCCACTTGTTGTCCAATGCCTTTAGGATATCAATATTGGCTTGATGATCTAGGTGAATATCAGTGGCCACCCACCTATTCCAATTGGCTCATCTTGGTAGTTGTTTAGTTTAGAAATATTTTACTAGTTTTCGGGTCCTGAACTTTCGGGGCCATTTTGAGGCCCTAAAAAACGTTCTTAGGGATCGCCATAGTCAAATTGTGGACAAATTCAAAATTTGAAGGCATAATGTGTATTCCTCAGATAGACCTTTCCAATGGGCTATCATGTGCCTAAAACAGAGATGGTATGAAAAAGTTACGACCCCAGGAAGTTGATGTACCAACTTACCCCAACGGGGCCCACATGACTCTCAGCGCTTCATATTTTAGGGTTAGGTTTTTGGATGTTTTGGGTTTTGGAATTCATGTTTATTGTAAAAAGGATTTCAAAGCCTCATTGTACTCATCTTCTTGCGAATGATTGAAGCCGTCACATCTCTTCTCAAAGATAAGCCTCAACCATTCTAGCAAGCTTGTTTCAGTCTGCATTTTACAATTTCAGCATATTTATTTATTAATAGAATCCAAGTTCTAATTTATCTTTGTTATTGTTCATTGAATCTCTATGTTAATAATATAAATTTGTATTCATTTCATTTTTCTCATAAAATCTAGATCAATGGTATCAGAGTGGTCTGCTTCTTGTCTTTCTTAATGCATGTCCCCAACGAGGTCAGGGTAGAAAGAATTGGGCCTCGAGCTTGTTTCTCTTGAGGAAAAATACTCTCGCATGCCCAAGTGAACTTCCATGGAAAGAGAAAAGAAAGACAATGAGACAGGAGATCCTTTCAAACCGTTGCTCGAGGAATGCCTCGCACAACATAGGAACGAGATGATGGATAGTTTTGCACAAATCCTTCGACGACTACCAACAGGCGATGGGTCTTCCTGGAGTGGAGGAGCAACCCCCTTCAATGTACATATAAACTTTGATATTCCTATATTTGAAGTTCATATAGACGCAGATGTTGTAGACAAATGGTTGAATCTTGTAGAAGGGTATTTTTTTTGTCCATAACTTTTCGAATAGATAAAATATTACTTTTGTGCTCCTCAAAGTCGTCCCCCCTATCAAAGATTGGTGGGAGTCATTTTGTGAAAAAAATGCAACAAAGGAACACTCATTATTTATAGTCGCACTCACCTGAGGGTCCTTCAAGGATGTTATTAAGGAACAATACTACCATGTCAAATGTTATGATGACTTGTATACAAAATGGACCACACTGCAACAAGAAAGCGACTAAGTAGTGCCAGAGTTCACAAATATCTTTCATACCTTGCGCACCAAGCTGAGTATCAAATATTCTGAGCGACATCTGGTGCTCAAGTATCGTGGTGGTATACATAGATACATCTAGGAATACATGGAATTTATGGACATTTTATCCTTGGGCGTGACCTATCGATATGTCGTCAAAATCTAGCAGAAGCTTAAACAGAAAATGCGACAATTTGGGTTTGGGAACCCCTCACAATAGAAGCAGGGCAAGGGAAGCCCTAACCCGTAGAACAAAGAGCAGAGAAAAGAGGGATAGCCTCGGGACAAACAGTCTAAGTCGCAATCAAATTGTTTATTTTTCAATAAGCTAGGTTAAGCATGAAGTTCATTCCATTTTAGCATTTAACTTAACCATAGACAATAATGTTGCAGCAACCAAGATCACAAAAAGAAACACCATGCACAAGAACACAAGAAATATCTTGGGAAACCCTTCTCAAGAAGGGAAGAAAACCCAGCCAAATCCTTTTCTATATTCTTCAAGAGAAATACCTTCACCACCAAGAAATACCTAGCGCACAAGAGGGTGCTCAAACCCTAGAAAACTAGCGCCCAAGAGATGTGCACACTTTTCCCAAGTAAATGTACTTGCTGAAATTTCCAAACTCACATGAAAGATATGATTCCACAATGGGGAATATTCCTTTACTTATATTAGACTTGTCCTATAAACAGAAGTGTCTATTGGCTCAATAGGGTCGACCTCTCTAAGTCACATTATAATTATTTTTATTATTTTTAGTATAATTAATATTAACTAGATTAATTATCTTTTACATTTATTATTAATCACATTAAGGTGGGGACGACCTTTACCTTGTACATAAAAATTAGGGCTACAGGAAGGTCTAACTCTTGAACAGTATATACCAATGGATTTGATACACCCACTAGTGCTCATCCACTAGGGGCACATCCATAGGGAAGTCATATCTATGGTTCACTGCATTACACATAAGAACCATATCTTCACACATTCACATGTGCTCGTCCACAGACACGTCCACTCAACAGATCTTCTTTCCCACTGCCTCACACAGGAGAATCATCTAGAGTCTTCTTGTCAACTCTACTGTTCAGAGGAGGCTAATACATCATCTTCATTTATGTTCACATGATGATGCACCCAACACTTTGGGATTTCACATGTTCACCTTGTGCTCAGCCACAGGCACGTCTAACTCAGCAGATCATCTTTCCCACTTGGATAATCATCTAGAGTTATTCTTAGCTCTCTGAATGGAGGAGGTCATCTCTACGTTCCAGCTCTGTCTCAGGCATGAACCACATACCCTTCTTAGGGGATTTCTCTTAGGCTTGTAAGCTGAGAGAAAGACTCACATAGTTGCAATGATCCACATCTCACAGGTTTGTAAGATAGAGAATGTCTCACATAGCTGCAATGATCAACACTCCCTCTCAGCTAGGGAGGCATTCTTCATCATGCCAAGTCTCACACGAATGTACTCTGAATTTTGTCTTGGTGGGAGTCATCAATACTCCCTCACAACTAGGAAGGTATTCTTCACCAAGTTATTTTGGTGAATAAGCCTGCAATCTGCTTATGTGTAGGAAGGTATTGTATGTGTACGATTTTCCTCTACATCATATCTCTGATATAAGGATATTTCATCTCATCATGTTTGATTCATCAGTAAGCATTATTACACATTATTTTCATCACCCTTATGACCGTTAATGATGTAAACCTATATGTTTCCTTCAGAGGGGTCAGTGGCCTGAATTCCTAAAGAAAGAAGGGAGAAGAACTTTCCTTGAGAGAAGAGGTTGTGTTTTCCTCTGTAAAAACCCTATTTTGGAGGATTTTCCCAGGCTGCACCATAGATAGGGTGCGGAAATGCCTGATTTTCGTAGGCTTCACTATAGCTAGGGCGCGTAATTTCCGCACGTTACACTATAGCCAGGTTGCGGTGGCCTTCGTACGTGAGAAAAATAATCATTTTCTCGATGGTTCTAGAAGGAAAAGCTTCTATGGTGAGCTGGCCTCTGAATGGTTTGGATCTTACTTGATTTCATGATTTAGTGGGATCATCCTAACCTCCTCACCTTATCCTCTTCACCTTATAAAAGGAGAGAATCTCTCATGGAGAAAGTTAGCTTGGCTTGGGATTAAACTTGATTGAGTTGGATTTGGCTTGGAATTATTAGCTTGGTTAGAGTGGTTTTGAGCTTTGCTTTTGTCAAGATAGATGTCAGATCTATAGTCTCAGAATTCTTGGATCAGAAGTGTGTGGGAATCAAGGAACTGTTGGGAGGAACCTTACGACTTCAAGGCATCTAGTTGTAATCTCTCTTCCTATTATTTAATATAATACAGTGGCATGCTTCTTTCCCATAGAATTATCTTTATTTTATTGCATAATTCCTTGATCATATGCATATGTTGTTATTGAATATACTTCTACTACTTTCATTTTGGTTGGTTTGTGTCTCACTGCAATATCAGTATCACAAGAGCACCGAAGAAAAAGAAGAACAACAAAGACATAAGGAAGAGACACTTAAAGGTATGTCTCTCGTCTTTTGTTTGGTAGTAAATTCGATGATTAGAGCCTAGGGAAAGTGCCATGTCCTGTCATGTTGCGTTCTAGATCTAGGTGGATCTAGGGAGATTAGTTTATGTCTACATTTACTAATTTATCCAATAACAAAATTGGTGACTCCACTAGGGAACGCAAATGTTTTCCTAGTTTTCCTTATTTTCTTGATGTGATTGCTTGGTTTCTATTTCTCTGAGTCACTGGAGGATCCAACTTAACTCTCTGACTTTTAAAATTCACTGGAAAACCTTCATAATTTTCCATTTTTTCCATTTTTGTTTGATTTCCACGCCCTGCTTTGAGGGATAGTGCGGCAAATTATGATTTCCGCGTCGTACCTGTTTAGACCAATGTGGAAATGCTGCGTCCTACCCATATTTGGCCTGTGGAAATCAGTGATTTCTGCACTGTGCTAGTCTTCCAGCCTATGGAAATTGTGAAAGAATTTGTATTTGGTGGTTTTCCCTACCTAGACCTTGGATTTGGTTTTGGGGTGAATTTTTGGGTTTGATTATGATTTGTTTACAGTCTGCTTGACAAAATTTGAATCTGCTTTTAGCCATCTTTTCTTTGTTTTCTTTTGAAAGATTTGATCTCTTCCTTTGAGTGTCTTTCTGTTACAAAGCATCATTTTTTTCTTTAGAAYTGTTTGGTGAAAGAACTTCTTTTTCTTTTATTGAATAATTCGTGTTAAAAGAGAAAATTTGTTTGGGTTGCTTTGTTTTATATAGATTTGCTATTGCTTTTATCTATCTTTGAAACAAAGTTTTAATTTTCTTGCTTTGCATTAATTTTGGGGACATCCTTGCATTTGAAGTAGCAAAATTGCATGATTTTTGGTCTTAAATTCTTAAAAAAATTCCCCCTCGTGGCAGGGGGGGGSCATGAATCGTGYATTGGTGTACAGTATCTTTGTCTCATTTATTGAAGATATTGATATTGATGAGTTTAGTAAAATTTTGAGACATGGTACATTTGGGAATKATAAATGTTTTCTCCTTCTCGTAGCATAGATTTCATCGAAATGAAAAGATTGCATCTTCGTCTCTTTGCATAACTTTCGAGTCGATCAAAACACCATATTGTCCACGTTGTTTTTCCTCTTGAGTAACAACAGCCTCAAAAATAAAGCGCTTATAAAAATTGATTAGACATTTTTATATTTTCTGGTAGCAAACCTACATTAGATTAGTTTATGTCCACATTTACCGATTTATCTAATAAAAAGCATTGGGTTCTTTAAGGATATTTTCACATGGCTCTTGGTTATCATCATAGGATTCATCTCATGGTCAAGTAAATTTGTCAGAATCTTGTGAAACCGTATTGATTCACCCACTCAATGTTATATACTCTATCCCTGTGGTACTCAAGGCCACAGAGTTTTATTTCCTTCTGCATTTAGAAAACC
>JASDQU010509999.1:5694-22237 GCA_032191745.1 Picea mariana | reverse complement strand
TCGACAACTCTACACCTGCAACCCTACACAATCGGATGGCTCTTCTAAGGAATTTGTTGGCACAGGGGCAGACCTAGGGTTCAACACTACAAGAGCGCACCAACAAAACCCTAACTATCGGCCCTTTCGGCAACACCTGCAAAGAAGATGAAGTCTCACCCGAGGTAGAGGTAGGGGTGGTTGCAGGACTCAAGTGTCTGCAACCTTAGCTGGGACACAAATCTGTGATTAAATAGCTTATAGAGTACTTAGCATCGATCATTCATCAATATTCAACCCTTATTATACTTTGCAGAAAGCACAGAGCATCACAATATTCACTTAGATCTAAGGTATTTCAGCACTTAGTAATAGTAAAATAGATCAAATCTAGTATATCAGCACTAAGCATCCTCGCACACATCAGATCTACTTTTCATACACATCTAATAAGCACAAATCATAAGTAAATCTATCTAAACATGTCATAGCACTTAGCAAGAGAGGGACAACACATGTAAGCAACAACACAAAGCATGACACACAGATTTGCGTGGTTCACCCCCACCCTGGGGCTATGTCCACCATCTCTTCTTCTTTATTATCTTGGTCAAGCAGTTACAGCACTGAGCCTCAATAATCCTTACTCCGCACAGGACAAAATATCTGCGCAACTCGCTAGATCTTTATTCCTTGTGCTTTAGCACAAATCCTTTCCCAACCTCCTACAACAACTTGCACTTAGCCCTGTAAGCCTCTTACAATCATGCACAGAGCTTTTACAATCCACATATGATCACACAGATCTAATTACTAGCACTAATCCATCCCCTCCACTCTTACATTTCCTTAGTATCTATTTATAGATTACAAAAGTGGGCCTAAGCATGGGTAAACCCACAGGCTGACATCCCTTTCCCATTACATTAACCCAAAACCCTAAAAGAGGCCTAAAGTGGGTCGAGATCCCGTGATCTCTACTTCGCCTGGCGCTCCATCTTTGATAGGCTGTCAAAGTCCCAAAAATAGTCAAATATGACCAAGTGTTCCTCAAAACTTGGTCAAGGGCCAACAAGTCCCCAACACTCACCTGTGACTCATCCCGAGTCACTCAGGTCTGACCAATTCTTCTTCGAATTACTCGAGCTTGGCTCGAGCTGCTTCGACCTGCTGTCTTGCTACTGCCTCTTTCTTGGTGAACTCCTGGATGATTGCCTCATTCACCAACCCTTCTAGGCAATGTTCTACTGTATGCACAACTTGTTCAAGTTATACTCCTTAGTTTTCAACTTCAGTGAACAACTGGCATACCTTTTCTTGCACTAGTTGAAGTCATTGAGAGACTTCCATCACTTTTTTTTGGATGGTGTGGATCTGTTGTTGGGTTGTGCGCTTCTCTGTAAACCTCTTCATTCTTTCAACTGGTGTTAAGGCCTTTAGCTGCGCTTGTAACATATCTGCATGTTGTTTTGCTTCTTGGAGGTGTGATTCCAATGCCTACAAATCTGGGTTCTCCGTGAGGGTCTCATATGTCTGAGCGCTCCTGGAAGTCAACTACTTTCATTCCAATTCAAGGGATTTCAATCTGCCAACTATGTTGTGGGCAATTTCCTCTCTTAGGTCTCTTATATCTTGAGGGGTCTCGGGCACAGTACGAAGTTCCAGATCTGTGATGCGCTGCTGAAGTTGTTGGATCACTCCTTCTAGTTGTGCCACTTGTTGTGGAACCCGTTCTTCGGTTTGGACTTCGATGACTATCACAGAGTGAAGTGCTCTGTCGACCAGTTCTTTTATCTTCAGTTGCTCTGTGAGCAACTACTCTTTTCTCTTTTGTATCTCTTCTTTCTCTTCCTCCCACTTTGTTTGAAGAGATAATTTTTCTTGTTCTCCATTACTGCGTTGTTCTAGCATGTCTTTTTGTGCCTGCGCCAAAGCCTAGGTGGCTTGCGCTATCTCTTCTTGAGCTCGTTGAAGGTGAGCTTCAACTTTATCAGTGATCTGGTGTAATTGGGCTGGCTCATCTCCTGGCTCTTCTGTTCCAATTGTCAAGGGCACAATAGAAACTGCATGGATGGATTGTAGTGCCTGCTGCACTTCTTGAAGTTCACCCTTGATTCAGCTGAATACCTCCTCCTTCTTCACTTCTTGTTTTTCTGCGATCTCTAGTGAAGAGTCATTCAACAYAGTGACTAAGAAGTCGAAGTCGTCTGTGGTGAGGGTAGTCTTAAGCATAGTCCTGGTGGCTTTAGCTTTCTTCCAGGACGAAGGCTTTGGTGGGGTAACCTTCATTTTCTTGGATGGATCCTCCTCCTGTTTAGGCGGAGTAACTTCACCTTTGTTTTTCTCGACTTTTGTGCCACCTCACTCTCCACCATCATCTCCTTGCTCAGGTGAGATCAAATCAGTATCCGTAGAAGTACTATTGACATCTTGAACTTCTTCATCTTTCTTGGCCTTGCTTGGTCCAGGTGTGTCCGGCATAGTTTCAGGGCTATCCACATCGGATATCTTTGTGGGGTCCATTGGAACAAGGAGGTCCACCGACCATTCCTTGGTAATCTCCTTCAAGTCATCTTCTGTCAACTTGTAATATGACTAGAGATGTTTTTTATGCTCATCAACACGCGCTGTAATGTACATGAAGTGGCAGTCTATGTTGAATTTCATCAATGGTCTAAACCTGTGAAGTGTGTTTGGGGTGATGTGCGGTGTAGACTGGATTGCGATCTTCAACTGGTTGTAATAGGCATGGAAGATAACATTGGATTGCCACTGCTTGTTCATGTCGCTGGAGTACCATAGTGTACAGAAATTCGTGGCCAGTGGTTCAAATGGCGCGGTGTCCGAGAAAGTCGCACCTTCTGGTAGCTCCCATGCGATGAATGTAATCAGTATGAGAAGCCAACTGAAGTGGACCTCATACCCTTGGTCTTGTGCTTCTCTGAAATCAAGCTCTAGTTGGTTTACAAGGTACTGTGCCCAGTTCATATGTAGTCCCTCCGCACACTTTCTTGTGAGATCAACTATGAATCCAGTCACTTGGGTCAGTCTGTTTTTTCAAACTAGTTTGCCTGCAATCATCTGACAACCAAGGCACACTGCGACATTCTCGATGGAAGCCACCTTGTAGCCTCGCATTCCCTTCTCTACATCGCCATAAGTTTTCTTTATTCTCTGCGCGAGAGCACGATCTATTGTCTTTCCAGGGTAAAACTCCTACAGGTCAGGGCCCTGCATGCTTAGCCCTATGATCCGATTGATCAGAGTCAGATCCACTGTGATGCACCGGTTCAACCATAGGTATCCTCCATGATAGTAGGACAACAGTAACTTGATGCACACGTTTACTTCTTGATGCCTCCCAAAATGAGGAATCTTCATTACATTGAGGAGGGTTGACTGCGCGAGGTTATGGGTCCATTGTTGGGGAACAATCTTCGGGTTCTTCCCTTTGGTGACAATCAAATACTTATGCAGGGATAGCATATTGTATGCCTTCCTGTCGTCGAGGTTGAAGTCACTAAACTTCAAGGTGGTGACCTTGTCTTAGTCAGCGTGCACTGTGCGTATCCTCTTTGGGAGGTATGCAGTGACCAACTCATATTCAAAGTCCCTGGGCACACTATCTCGGTTCATTGTGCCACTTAGAGGTGTGATGTATGTAGGTAAGATGCTTGGGATCATCTTCACAGTTGCAAAATAATTTTCGATCTTCGATCGTCTTTCTGAGGGTAGTCAGGATGGTCCTGCTCGAGCAGTGGAAGGGGAAGCTGGTAGTGCTCTCGAGGACGATGCTTGTACACCTGTAGACAATCCTCATTCCGACATGACTCTCTCGGATCTGAGGCTAGCGAGTACCTCTCTTACAGACTCTTCAGCTACGCTAAATTCATAGAACATATATGCTCAAGACCAATATCTCGAGTTCTCATAGTAACGTAGGTAGAGAGCAAGGGCAGAGTAATCACTGTTCACAATTCACGTAATCTGCAGGCTCAAATTCACGATTTAGCAAAAGTGTTTTTCGTGCATGGAGTGATGAGCTAAATAGGAAATTCATCAACGATCTACTTGTAACGATTATGAGGCTTCCATTATCGTAGATCTGTCCATTATGGTGAGGTCTGATGGTCTAGCGATGATCCTTTAATTCTTTTCGATCCGTTCGGAGTGGCAGTCAAACAGATATATTGGCCTCCAACGGCTATATTTCTTCGCCACGGCGAAGTGCCATATGTTGTTGTTCTGATATCCCGACGAAGCTCAAATTCTGCAAGTTTTCCTTCTACGAGGCTCCCTCTGGAATTTTCTATAGCCTGTCAATCTTAGCTCTCTTTTTACTTAGCTTTCTAGCTTTCTTTCCCATGAGCTTCGTCTCAGTAGTTCTTTTCTCATTTTGATTCTTATTTTCCTTAGGCATAGTCACTTCGCGTTGCTGAGGTTCTTTCTTCAGATCTGAGGGTAATACTCCTTCAACATATGGATTAGGTATTCCAGTCTTCTGTGGTTCCTCCAATGCTCTTCTAGCTTGGAGATCCAATTCCCTGGTATCCAATAGCTTAGATCTGTTCTCTTGTTCTTCCATCAAGTAGGCGATCCCTCTAGTCATAAATTCCATGAGTTCATTCTTCTTCTGTTCTAGAGCTTCCTTTTCTTCTTTTCTTTGGATCTGGTCTTTTTCAATCCAGATCTTGCCTAACAAAGATGGAAATGGGGCACAGTCCTCAATAAATTTAATAACTTTGAATTCTTCCTCTATCGAAACTCCATGGGTACTCATAGCTATCTGGGTAATCCTGCCACATAGGGTTACCATTTTTCCTTTAAACAACCCTATTTTTCCCAGTGAAGGAACCATAATAGGACTTCGTAGGGTTTCCCAAGTGCTTTCTGTCATAATTTTCATCTGTGTTTCCTCATCCAAAGCACAGTCAATGTCGAAGTCTCTTATTCTTACTTCGATTTTCTCCTTTTCATTGAAGATCTCTGACAAACYGGCATCTTTATGTTCATTCAGGGTTTCTTTCATTTACAGTAMCATAATCTCTGATTCTTTCTGGGGTTCTTCTATAATCTTAGTCTCTTTATCTCCTTCAAGGTTTTCTTGCTCCATATTCATATTTTCAAGTCTAGCAATCATTCTAGGGCAATCCAGTACTTCATGGTCYATAGCCTTACAACAGAGGCAACTAGGTTTTCCACCAGAGCATTCCTTAGCAAGATGTCATGGTCTTCTACAGTTGTAACAAAGAGTTAATCCTCTCTTTCTCTTCAATGATCCCCAACTTTTCCTGTACTGCGCTCCAGGATCATGGTAGATAGCCTGCAAAAAAAMATTTCTAGGATCCTGCATCCATTTGTTAGTCCAAACATTCTTTCTATGCATAGGTATAACATATCTATCATTATGCTTATCAGATTTATTCATATCAAACTTTATTTCATCTATCAAAGCCCTAGTTTTCAAGCTAGGATAGAATCTATCAATCATACCTAGATCCATACTCTAGAAAAAAAAAATTCACTTGTCTTACTTCTACAGAGCACAAAGCTTCCAGATCTAAATACTTTTGACTATTCTTACCTTTATTAGAGCACAGAGCTTACAAATCTTACCTCTTTTCTGCAGATCTGACCTCTTTCTTTTAGAAATTTCTACTTTTACTTTTCTCAGAGAACAAAGCATTCAGATCTCGCTTCTTTTCTTCAGATTTGATCTTCCTTTCTTCAGATATGATCTTCCTTTCTTCAGATCTGACCTTATTCCTGGCACAAAGCTTCACAGGTCAAGTAAAAAGTTGTGCATTAGGGCAACATATCTACGCATAGAGATTTCTTTCATACAAAGTTTCTTCTTCCTCAGTTCCCAACAATCACAGTTTCAGGTCCCGACAATGGAACCATTTGTTAGCACAGGGGCAGACCTAGGGTTCAACGCTACAAGAGCGCACCAACAAAACCCTAATTATCGTCCCTTTCAGCAACACCTGTGAAGCATATGAAGTCTCACCTGAGGTAGAGGCAGGGGTGGTTGCAGGACTCAAGTGTCTGCAACCTTAGCTGGGACACAAATTTGTGATTAAATAGCTTACAAAGTACTTAGCATCGATCATTCATCAATATTCAACCCTTATTATACTTCACAGAAAGAACAGAGCATCGCAGTATTCACTTAGATCTAAGGTATTTCAACACTTAATAACAGTAAAACAGATCATATCCAGCATATCAGCACTAAGCATCCTCGTACACATCAGATCTACTATTCATACACATCTAATAAGCGCAAAGCATAATTAAATCTATCTAAACATTTCATAGCACTTAGCAAGAGAGGGACAACACATGTAAGAAATAACACAAAGCATGACACACAAATTTACGTGGTTCACCCCCACCCTGGGGCTACGTCCACCAACTCTTCTTCTTTATTATCTCGGTCAAGCAGTTACAGCACTGAGCCTCAACAATCCTTACTCTGCACAGGATAGAAGATTTTCGCATCTCACTAGATCCTTCTTCCTTGCGCTTTAGCATAAATCCTTTCCTAACCTCCTACAACAACTTGCACTTAGCCCTACAAGCCTCTTACAATCATGCACGGAGCTTTTACAATCCACATCCGATCACACAGATCCAATTACGAGCACTAAGTCATCCCCTCTGCTCTTACATTTCCTTAGTATCTATTTATAGATTACAAAAGTTGGCCTAAGCATGGGTAAACCCACGGGCCGACATCCCTTTCCCATTACATTAACCCAAAACCCTAAAAGAGGCCCAAAGTGGGTCGAGATCCCATGATCTTTGCTTCTCCTGGCACTCCATCTTTGACAGGCTGTCGAAGTCCCAAAAATGGTCAAATATGACCAAGTGTTCCTCAAAACTTGGTCAAGGGCCAACAGAATTGATCTCCGTGTCATCCAACAGTGTTTCATGTCCTATGACATCAATCCTTTCAAATATGAGGTATTGTGTGATTTTTCTCCCCTTGAACTTTTTTATGTTCTTTTGGGCCAACCTTATTTATGGAAACGTCATGTTATATATGAGTCTATGTCTCATAGTGTTATTATTACTTTGAATAGGAATTTGTACAGGATACTCGAGGTAGTCCCACTTAGTGCCATTTCCTTGATCTCTGCCAAGCAATGCAGGAAGGTCATCTCTTAGACTAGGAATTTTTTCTTCTTAATGATTCACTCTTAGAGTGAGCAAAAGCTTGCAGTCACATCCATGGCCTCCAGACCTCTCCATGCAGCAAAAGCAAGTAGATAAGGTCATAGAAGAAGACAAAGACATTCTCCTCACCTACTGGGGTACCTCTGCACTGTTAGGTCAAGCATTCCATCGATCTAACCCCCAGTGCACCGCTACCCAATGGGCCAGTCTATCACTGCTCTCTGTTACAAAATGAGGAGATCAAACATCAGATCCAAGAACTACTCCACAAAGGAAACATCCAACCCAGATCATCACCTTGTGGAAGCCCAATCGTGCTTGTGCAGAAGAAAGACGGGACTTGGCGACTCTGCATTGATTATCAAGCCCTAAATAAAATCACAGTTAGGAATCAGTACCTGAATGGTTGGTCAAATGCACCAACAACTTTCATGAGGATGATGCACGATATCTTGCGTCCTTTCACCAATTATTTTGTAGTGGTGTATCTAGATGACATCCTCATTTACATCAAGACTTGGGCAGAACACTTGCAACATATTCAGCAAGTTCTGCACAGTCTGCGACAACACAAGTTATATGCCAACTTGGAAAAATGCTCCTTCGACATGGACATGGTCCAACACCTAGGCTACATTGTTCATAACGTGCTTTGCAAGTGGATCCAACCAAGATCCGGGTCATCCGTGACTGGCTAGTCCTAACCACGTTGACTGAGCTTTGGAGCTTCTTAGGCCTTGCCAATTTCTACTTCAGCTTCATTGGGATTCACCCATATAACATGTGCCCTCATCCAAGTAACTAGGGGTGGTGGTAAGGAAAATTTCATGTGGGGCCTGTCCCAACAACAAGTGTTCGATGTTTTGAAGCAGTGTTTGTGATCAGCCCTAGTTCTTTCATTACCCGACCCGCAACATCTTTTTGAGATCGATATAGATTCTTCAGACTATGTTGTGGGCACAATTCTCACTCAGCACGGACACCCCATGGCATATCATAGTGAGACACTATCAGATGTCATTCGTAAGTACCCTACTTACAAAAAATAAATGTACTCCATTGTGCAAGCCTGCCACCAATGGAGGCATTATATTCTCAGGAAGGAGATAGTAATCCACACCAATCATAAGTCACTACAATTCATGTAGAAACGAGGAAAATTGCATAAATGCCACCATCATAAGTGGTCCACATACTTACAGCAGTTCTACCTAAAAATCAAGTATAGGACATGAAGTAACAACCACATCGTTGATTGCCTCAACCGACCTCTAGTTGCGGAACTCACCAAAGTGTTAGAGTCTTGTGGCCATGAGACCTTCAGATGACCCCAACTCTATGATAAATATCCTTACTTTGCCTCCACCTACTAGATGTTGGGCGCAAACACAACTGTCACTAATTTCCATATTCATGATGGGTTTTTGTGCCATCTGGGCCATCTATGTGTTCCATCAAGCAAGCGAACGAAGATGATTTGGGAATCCCAGTACAGTTGGGTGGATGGACACTTCGACGTAGAAAATACAGTGACATTTCTACTGGTCGAAACTTCAACAAGATGTCAGCAAGTATATCAGGTCCTGCACTGCCTGCGCTATTTCCAAACTGGCCATTAAGAAACAAGGCATGTACACCCTTGTGCCTACTCCTGACAGGACCTAGGAATCCATCTCAATGGACTACATGTTGGGCCTTCCATCCACCAACTGGGGAAATGATTGTGTTTTTGTGGTTATTGATCTCTTTTCCAAGATGGTGATTCTGGCTGCTTGCAAGAAGAGCATCACAGCGGAGGCCACTGCCAAGATATTTTTTGAACTAGTGTGGGTATATTTTGGGATACCACAAATCATTATCTTAGATTGGGACATTCATTTCCTCAACACATTCTGGTCGAGCCTCTAGTAATTGTTGGACACCAAGCTCACCAAATCAATTACCTCCCACCCCCAAACGGATGGCCAAACCGAGGTCATCAACCAGATGATCATGCATATCCTTCGCATGTACAATTCCAAGCACCCCTGCACATGGGATGAGAGTCTACCCTATTTTTAGCACAACTAYARCATATCCATACATATCTCAACTCGCCACAAACCCTTTCAAGTGGGATTGGGATTTCAACCATTAAGTCCCATGGAAGTTGCACTACCCCTTGTGACCACCCTAGCAAACTTGTCCCATGCTCAAACTGAAGTTGACAAAGCCACCCAGTTCATTGAGCATATCCAACACATTCGCCAACAGGTTCATGATATTTTACAAAAGTCCAATTCCAAGTACAAGCAGTGCCATGATCAACATTGGGTGCCACACAAGTTTTAGGTGGGAGTCAAAGTTCGGTTGCACTTACAGAAAGAACGCCTTACAGGGCCCCATCGGAATCTTCGTCCACTCTAATATAGACCTTGAACCATCACCAAGGATGTGGATGATAATTCTTTTGAGCTAAACATTCCCCCTTCCTTGGCTTTCACCTAGTGTTCAATGTGATCTCCTTCGACCATATTTTCCACCATTATTGGACACCTCAGAGATAACAGAATAGTTGACACCAACCGAGCTCAACCCTGACTGCATGGAATAGGAATTCACTGATCATATCATGGACACACAGGTCAAGGGAACTCTCCATCATAGGATCCATATTTATTGGGTTGGCAAAGCATGGCAACTCCTACACCAAGGAAAGTGGCTCACCCAGGGCCAAATTCAACAAAAATTTCTTCATCTGATAGGGAAACTCAACAAAATGGATACCATTGATTCCTAAGGGGGGAGGATTGATCCAAGTGGATATCGGTGGCCACCCACCTATTCCAACTGGATCATCTTGGAATTTTTTCAGTTTGGCAGTTTTTTTCTAGTTTTCGGGCCCTGAACTTCTGGGGTCGTTTTAAGGGCCTAAACAATGTTTTTAGGGCTCTCCGTGGTCAAATTGTATTCAAAGCTTTATTTTGATGGAATAATGTGTATTTCTCGAATAGACCTTTCAAACGGGCTATCGTGCGCCTAAAACGAAGATCGTATGAAAAAGTTACGACCCCGGGAAGTTGGTGTACCAACTTACCCCAACGGGGCCCACATGACTCTTGGCGCTTCATCTCTTAGGGTTAGGTTTTTGGATGTCTAGGGTTTTGGAATTCATTTTTATTGTAAAAAGGCTTTCATATCTGCATTGTAATCATATTCTTGCGAATGAGCGCAACTGTCACATCTCTTCTCAGAGATAAGCCTCCACCATTCTAGTAAGCTTGTTTCAGTCTGCATTTTACAGTTTCATCATATTTATTTATTAATAGAAGCCAAGTTCTACTGTATCTTTGTTATTTTTCGTTGAATCTCTGTGTTAATAATATAAATTTGTATTCATTTCGTTCTGCTCATAAAATTTGGATCACTTGATCCCATACTATCGACTCCGATGGTAATAAATCCAAGTTAACTTTTTCTTGTCTTTTTAACCATTCATGCAATAAACATGGAAATTCTATGAAAAAGAGTTCATGTAGATCATATTAAAGATACATACCATTCCATTCTTTCTCATTCACCCGTAATCTTTTCATCTCTCATGGGACAAACTTGTCCTCCTTCTCTTCTATCCAGTTTTGAATCTCCTCCTTAGACAGATTCCACCACATTTCTCTCTTCCTCCATCAATATCAACAAGACTTTAGTCCTGAAAATGGAACCAATTGTTGGCACTAAGCTATGCAATGTTGTTGCTTCAGTACATGCGTGTGTGCGCACTGACCTTCGTAACACTAGGGGATTTAAGAACCATGTCCAACAAAACCCCCTAAGCACTGACATATAAATTCTCGGTCGAGGCCGAGGAATGTCTCACCCGAGATGCAGAGAGGATCACAGAGACCATATGGTCTCACCCATGATGTAGAGAGGATCACAAACACATAATATAACATAATTGTGATAGCTTTATTACTGAACGCATTCCATCATATTAGAGACATACAATGTATTGAATAACTGAGTTGTACAACATAATATTTCATCTCAACTATAAAAATAATATGAATACAATAATATGTGCCTTGTGCCAAACTGTAAGACTCAGACATATACAAGACACATGAGACTTCTACATACAACACAAGACTGCAATAGGTTAACTCAGAGCTCTAGTATCGATGCATTCCCTAATGCACCAGCCCCTTTTCTAAGCTCAAAGCTCTCTTATATATCTCTTTCTGTTGGGGAGTGTTATCCTTCATTGTTATTCTCCACTCGCTTGCTTGATCTAACAACCTCACACACTTTTGGTACTTTCCAAGGCTCCACACAGGCTTTTTGCATCATGGGTAATCTTAACTTCCCTATCCAGCTCATCCTCTGGTTTCCCCACGCCTTCATCTACTACTGGCAGTAATCATTTCGGGAGATATCCAGGTGATTCCTTTCTTGCTTCTAGACAGCTTCTTCTTTATTTCTGGCACAACTGACAAAACTACGACCAACAAGCTCAACTGAAAAAAAAAATCAAACAAATGCGCCCTTGACTTCCTTTAGACCTGACGCATTGCTCAACAAAACCCATTCAGTTGTGCACTCTACAATATTCTTTCGTGCATCTCCTTAGGCTCTTGCAAAACTGTTGGATGATTGCGCACAATTGTCATTTGTGTGTGCTTGCAAAAATGGACCCAAAACTTTCTCAATCTCATTCGACAAAAGGAATATTTCAGTCTTTAGGGTTTATCTACCATCATTATTAAAATAAAAGTTTTTAATAAATTGTCTTGTGACATATGTACACATAAATGGATGAGACTACTCCCATGCCCTTCAAATTTACTAAAGCTTAATATAATAATTTGATTGATTAGGAGGTAGATTTTCAAACTCTTCCACCAAAATTCAATTCTTATTCCATGTGATGAGGCTAAAAATGTAATACTAACTTACAAGTTGTAAATACTAATAAAAATTTACATTGAGAACCACTCACTTGACTTCCAATATAAACTTTTTTATTTAAAAAAAATTAAAAGTTTATATCTTTAAAGTTCAACCCTCGTTCCCATTCTCATAACCCTCATTCCCATTCTCATAAAAAAGAAGACCTTTATGTGGAGGGGTTACTTTTGTGTAGTGTTAGCATGAACTCACAAATTTCAACAATTTATTTTATTTATGTTAATCATTATGAAAAATGATCATTGGAAAAATTGAATAACAAAGAAGGTTACACTTTTGAAAGAGGGTATTTTTTGAAAAATAAAAATGTGAAGGAATAAATAATAAAAGAGTGAAATAAATAATAAAAAAATGGTGTTTAATGAGTCTTTTAATTTTACACATATATTATTTTAAAATATTTTTATTATTAATATTTATTTATATTTAAATATTTATTATTTTTATGAAATTAATAAAAAAATATTATTTTTATTATATACTTCTTTTTATTTAAATTGTAAAATTAATTTTACAATTTAATATAAAGTAAATTATTATGAATAAGTGAATGTAATATGATCTCAAATTTTATTAACTTTATGTAATATGATCTCAAATTTTATTATCACCTTAATGTTTTATTACTTATTTGATAATTGTGAGAAAGTTATATATATATATATATATATATATATATATATAGAGGATTTCCAAAGAAAAAACATATATATTAAAAGTAAGAATAATGATAAAGATTTTTAGTTTTCATGAATTAAAACAATGATCAAATTCTACTAGAAACATAAATAATATATGTGTTCATATATGTGTGTGTTTGGTAGAATTTGAACATTATTTTAATAGACTTTAACAATCAAATAACTACTTATTATTATTATTGGTTATATATTATTAAAATATTTAAATGATTAATATTTATTTTAGATAAATAAATAAAAATTTAAAATTCTTAAAATTGTAAAATAATCAAATGATAATAATTGAATATTAATTTAAATTAAATAATATCACTTAACAATAACAATATTAAAATGTTTAATAAAACATAACCAAACATTTATAATTTTAAAATGTTTAATAAAACATAACCAAACATTTATAATTGATATTTTAAAAATTAATAAATTTACCACAATTATAGTACGGATTCTTAAAAAATCATTGCAGTGAGAGATTTATGAGAATGCTTTACAAGCTAGATAAGAAAGATTGCATACAACAGATCTCTGACATGCAAGTTGGTGTAACATATATAATTAGTAACTTCAAACGTGATCTTTGATCAAATGAAAATCAGCATATATATCAATCTGATTGGAAGTAATGAACCTTTTCAACCTCGTGGTATTGCAAATGACCCTGCCCCAGCTTAGGAAATAATTTTTTAATCCTTATGATAGACCCAAATATTGAGATAAGATCCATTTACCCTGCCCTATAATATAATAACCATGTGGAAAGGTAAGTACGCTAAGCAGATGCATTGAGGGAGAGAATCTCATGATCAGACTATGACTGTGCAATGAAAAGAAAATGATTTATGAGCTCTCGTATTCATCTCATATTCCATTCCATGCACCTCGAAGGGAATCAACAAGAACGATCCTCGGGCAATACGCTTGACCTGATGATTAGTGACTGTCCAAAGGCATTGCTCAGTACAAATTACACAAGATTGGAATGGATTCTGTGCTTTTTCACGCTGTACTTCAACAGCAAATCAATAGATAAACAGGAATCTTAATGTCTACAAAGCTTCATTATTTAGCAAACAATCAATCAATCACCCATGCAATGTCTGCATTTATCCTTGGATTCCCCATAGATATTGACTTGCTGTATCAGTCGAGATCGATTGTGTTCGGCCGAGAATGGAGATGATTGTTTTCACTTTAAACGAGGGTCGGACGAATCTTTGGAGCCCGATGCTGCCCTTGGATTTCAGGCTCCAGTTATTTACTGGTTTTGCTTCTCCATTTCAAGCTTTTGACCAATTTGGAACTTTGGTTTTATATTATATCTCAATTTCAGGAATTTGGAGTGGGGTGGGGTTGGCTTTGCTTTGGTATTATTCCTGTCGACGAGGCTTTTGCAGGCACAGAAAGCATGAAGGAATGAATGGAAAGATAAAAACAATGGGTCCCGCGAGGTGCCATTCATGGCTAATTGCTGCATCAGGCAGGGAGTACGCTAGGGCTAAAAAAACTGGTGCCAACACATGCAAAGAAAGCCATTCATGGCTAATTGCTGCATCAGGCAGGGAGTACGTTAGGGCTTAAAAATACTGCTGCCAACACATGCACAGAAAGCCATTCATGGCTAATTGCTGCACCAGGCAGGGAGTACGTTAGGGCTAAAAAAAACTGCTGCCAACACATGCACAGAAATATATCACATGAAGGAAGAAGCAATGAAGATGCTCTTTATAGCAAAAATATATCAACCCTATCCATATAGGGTAAGGCTTAGATTTACAGTGCTTGACCAGAAATCTTCATCTCTGAAACAGAAGAATAACAATAAAATTATATCATCAATTTTATTATCATTTGTTCTGGAGATATAATACAATAATCTATTTATTTGTTTTGTTGACAAATTTAAGAAGTTGTTCAAAATTCAATCAGTTATATATAAATTATTTAAATCTGAAAACTTCTCTATTCTGATTCTTACAATGCTCTTCAAAACAAGTATACCTCTTGTAAGCAAAATGATCTGCTTCTAATATTGTTATCCATCTTAATATTGTTATCAATCCATTATTCAATTCATTTATTTTTTATTTTAAAAGCTAATACATTTTTTATATTCATTATTGTACAGTAACAACATTTTTAATATTTTCAAATCTAGAAAACTTGCTCTTTTTAAAATATATATTTTTTTAATCTAGTTGAACACTACTATTATATTAGTAAGAGTATCTATGCTGTCTCATATACCGTATACTACTAGTATCTATGCTGTCTCATATACCTATGACTTCACATAACTAAATATCTTTCACATAATGAAATATCTCAACAGTGCACTGCATCATCAACTAATAAACTTTATTTTATTAATAAATTTAACAAACTTTATTTTATTAACAAACTTAATATTAATAATAAGATAGATTACTGAATAATAAAATAGATAATGATAAACATGAAAATGATATAAATAAGGTTATGATAAGAATGAAAATGATATGAAAATCTTTCACATAACGAAATATCTCAACAGTGCACTTCATTATCAACTAATAAACTTTATTTTATTAACAAATTTAACAAACTTAACATTGAATAATAAAATAGATCACTGAATAATAAGATAAGATAGATAATGATAAACATGAAAATGATATGAATAAGGTCATGATAAGAATGAAAATGATATGAATAAGGCCAAAAAAAAAAATATAAGTATTAAAACTAGTATTATAACAAATTTTATTGGATAGCCATTACTCAATATATGATAGAAACATGATATTTTTTTCTCAAAGCATTATCAATGAGACTGTAATATGCACTGTTGCCAAGCTCAACAAGGTGCTACATAAACTATTCAAATTTGAAAGTCAAAAAATTATTTTTAAACCTCTGGATGCTACAATAACCAGATCAAAATGATCTGATGAAACACCGCACTATTAAATCCATTTGTTTTTGCTTCTTGAGACTGAACACACATTATATAATATCAACTGCACAGCAGCATTATCTGCTTCTATTCTATTTCTATGAATTCCATTTACAAAATTTATCATTCACACCTCTACCCTCTACGTTTTGTAATCAATATCTCTGCACAGGCCAACATGAATGGAAAAAGCTGGCTAGCGAGCAAAGCTAGCTAGAGCTAATATCTACAGTAACAAACTTTGAAACGTTTGAAAAAACCAAAAAAAATTGTAACGCAGAAGCAGAAGAAGAAGAGGACTAATTAAAATCTGAATATTACTGATCAGACCCAGATCATAAGCCAGCCAGCTGCTGCCTGAGGAGATCCGATCCTGCGTCGTTAAGGATGGTTGTTTATTGATTGATCCCTTTAAAATCACGGCAGTGCGCCGGCTGGATTATTAGAAATATATTGCTGCAAATCGGACGTCCAGGCAGTTGGATTCCAATACCCACTTTGATATAAGCCTTCGACATGGCCAATATCCGACATTGGGTTCCACGATTCGGACGTAGTATAAGTTGGGAGCCGGCTATTCAAGATTGCCGCCGGATAATAGGAAACCGTGCAGGGCTTGGCGGCGGGTTTGATATCTAGCCTGATCGCGGAGTTCTCCTTGTTGGCCTCGGACTTGTCGGCGGCGGCGAGAATCATGGCCAGTCTCTGCTGCTGCTGCAATCGCCACTGCAAATCGGCGTTCAGGTTATTCAAAGACTCCATGGGAAGAAGGTTGAAGGATGTCGATGCCCGTGGCGGC
>JASDQU010509998.1:89037-99602 GCA_032191745.1 Picea mariana | reverse complement strand
TATTGTATTGATCTTACATTGCTCATAATAAAAAGGTCATATCTTTGCTTGTGCTTCTACATCTTGAATATATTGTGATCTCCATGTGTTGATGAATCTTGTATGCACTTAATAACTCAATAAATTAGTAGTAGTTAGTGATTCCAAGAAAGAATTTGGCTTGGGATCATTACATTGAGTTCCTAATTCCTGAAATGATTTCTTTATAGCTTCACCTGCTTCATCTGTTAACAACATTTCATTATCAATTATCTTGAAATAATCCCATATCTTTCCAAATTTATTTATTATTTCATCCCAGATGATGTGTCTAGCCCCTACCATACAACATTTTACGGACAATTTGTTCTTCAACTGTTCGATGTCTGTAAGCATCTTAGCTTTTAGATTTTCACATTCCGCAATGAATTTATACTTTTCCTTCATTTCCTCACCCTATATTTCAATTGTTCTCTTCAAATTTTCAATTTCATCTCCCTTTAGATCCAAGTATGCCAGTGCTTTTGAAAATCCATATGTTGGATCTATTGATGTTATTGCACATGACGAAGTACATCCTCCCTTTAAAATTGCAATATGATTTTGATGTAGCTCCATCTCTTCTTCCATTTGCCCCATTTTCTTCACGATTTGATCCTTTTCTGCTTAGATAGCCTACAACTCTAGAGTCTAGACATGTTTGATTCCATGGACTTTAAGCTTGTTGTTTGGATCTTTGTTTCTTTAGCTTTCACCAAGGCTTGCATAGATTCCATGTCCTTTGGATTGGCTCCCAAGTCCATTTCCCATTGTTCTAATTCCTCCACTCTTATTTTCTTGCTTCTATTTGCCAACTTCTCATTTTTAAGTTGGTTTCTAAGCGTCTCATTTATAACTTGCAACTTCTTTATTCCCAAATTGACAATCATCACATCTCTATTCAACATTTCTCTAGTTTGTCTATGCAGCTCCATTTTATCTGGTGGATGCACTGCATTGATATCAATAGACACCTTTTTCACTTTCTTCTACTTTTTTGGCTTCATCATTGCTATATTCTGCCTACCCTTTTCATAATCAACAACAGCGAGCATCCTTGTCTACGATCCTCCTTGATCAAATATTTTGGGAATAATGTTTTTCCTAATATTTGAACTCGTTTTTCTGATATCCCTGAATTGATTAACAAAAACAATATGCTTTGATTGATCTGTAGTCGAAGACACTATTTCATTATGACCTTCTGTATTTTTGAGATTCTTTGATGATGACACTTCCACAACTACAATAGGTTCTTTTTGCACTGGTACTACTTCAAGTAATTCTTATTATTTCTCTCTGTCAAGAACCTCTATCTTTTGGCTTTTTTTCGACTTGTCTTCCTCTATTTATGAATCTTTTGAACTTGAATATGTATTCTTTCTCTTGTATGTCTGCTTAAACTTCTTCGAAGTCTCTGTTACTGGAGTTACTGGTATTTTACGATGGACTTGCAAGATATTTTGCACATCTTTCCAACTTTTTGGGTTTTCCAGTAGCTCCACCTCTGTTTTTCTCTCATGATGATGAGAAGTCTGACCATGTGAAATCCTCTTTGATGAATTCAAAGCATGAGGGTCATATATCCATGTTTCTCCTTCTTGATATCCCATATCTAAGAGAACCTTTGTTGCTACCTACAATGTTGATATGGAATTGACAATAAAAGGTCCTACCTCATTTTTCAATTTGAAAGTAGCCTTATATTTTCTTGATACAAAATGAACATCATCTTAATTCAATCTTTGTCTAATGTATTCAAGTGAAAAGATTCTGGGAGTCAAGAAAATAGGTAAAATAAAAGGTCAAAGTTCATAGCCATAGACTTTGATTTCAATGTAATTCTCAAATATATATCAGTCTCCTACACTCTTATATGGGCTAAACTGTAATAATTTTTTTCATTCAGGAAAAATTCTAGGGGGGTTTCATTATATATCACCTCGTAAGCTTTGGACATAAACAGGTCAATATACTCTGAGAATCCAACATTCATACACATCTTCTTAATCAGACTAGTCCAATGAATGACTGAAACTGGGTTACCAATCTCATCTTTAAATTTTAATCCAAGCGATACAAAATGGGTGGATTGAAAAAATAAGAGAAAATGAACAAGGTAAGATTGGTATTTGAAACTTCTAAGAGACCCAAATTCTGACAATTGATAATGAATTTGATCGGATAAAAATTGGATGTAATTGAATTTGGTCAAGGATTTAGTGATGGCACAGAGTGGGTAGACCCTAGATTCAAAGATAATAAACCAACAAAACCCTTAGACATCGACCCTTTCGACATCACCTACAAGCCAATGAAGTCTCACCCAAGGCATCTAGAGGGGATGCAAGAACCAAGTTTCTGCAGTTGAGGAGAAGTGAGGCATTCAACATGACCATACTAGGTATTTTCCATTCATCTACTTTGTGCGCAGTTTCCATTACTTAAAAAATAATTATCATGGAATATACCCTGTGTGCAACATTACTCTACTTAACATTCATTCATTCATCATTGCGTAGGATCACAAAACAATAAACATATCTATGCTAACCATCCATCATATGAGTCTAAAACATAACATACGTAAGCAACAAATCAAGACACAAGATTTTAACGTGGTTCACCCCAAACTGGGCTATGTCCACAATAGATGGATTCTTATATTATTAATTTGCAATATCCTTACTACTACGCACTGCACTTAGAAAACGATATATCAGTTAATCATTACCCAAACCTTCCTAAGTTTTTCTACTGCAGTGCAAGCCTAACTCCCAAAACCTCGGTCATAACTCAAAAACATACCCGAAAATGTACTTCAACTCTCTCTATCTATCTTGACCCTTTACATATTTATACATTAAAAATGGGCTAAGCTTGTTACAAAATTTCCCCAAAACCCAATGGTCTATAACCGTTTTCCATCTTTTTCACATCGCTTTATTGGTTTTCTTTATTTCACGTGCCTTAACTCCTTAACTTTCGCTTCATTCATGTGCTTTGGTCCATCATCTAACTGCCTTTTACCCTTTTTACCTATTCCAATGCACATCCCAAAACATCCCCATGATGCATGTCCAACACGCCCCCAACACTCACCTGTGGCTCATCCTGACCCACTTACACCTACTGTTTCTCTCCCTTTGTCACAAGCTTGGTCACCAAGAAGTTATGAAATGCTTTCTTAGCAGTGGCGACAGTCCCCTTCGCTTGTTCTTCTTTCTCCGCTAACCGTTCTACTACCTGTGTTGTTATTGTGCCCTTTATCTTCTCAATAGTCTCCAAGGAAGCTTGTTTTAACACTCCTTGTGAAACTACTATCTCTTATACTACCTTGTATGCCTATTACTATAATAACTCCATCTTCTGCGCAAGATCCTGTTTCTCTGATCTCATATGGTTTATTTCAGAGTATAACTTCTTGTCTTCTGCCATTACTATCATCTTCTCTGGGGGTGGGAAGTTGCTCATTGTCTCCTTAGACTTTTGTGCTTTTGCTTGCATAGCTTGAATCTTCTGCCCATTTTCTTGTAACTCGACATATTATGTTAACCAAGTCCATAATTTTGTACTTTCTTCACCAAGTTTGGCACACTCTGCCTCTAAACTATTGATATTCTCAACTATCGTGTTCACCATCTTTTCCCTTTGCTCTTTCTCCTCAGGTGGAGTACTTGGTATTACGCGGGCTTCCAATTCGATAATATTTGAGCAAAAGCCTTGAATGGCTTCGTCGATCTTTGACACCTACTCTTCTATGGGAGTATTCACCTCCATTGGTACTTTTAGTAGTTCCTTGTACACTTGTTCGAATGTATGTTTCATCCTCTCTACCTTCTGCATAGTCTCGTCCCTTTCCATGGTTACTTTTTTGTAGTCAAAGTGCAAGGCTTCTTTCTCTATTGTAACCTTAATCAATTCATTGGAGGTATTCTCCACACGCATGTTGATTTCTTGCATAGAGATGACCTATAATCCTTGTAACATATCTATGGGAAATTTGGACAAATCTAAGTCAATATAACTCAAGGTTTGTGCCTGCTCCTGCATCTCGCTCGATTTGAACTCTATCTCTCATGGTCATTCTGTACCATCTTGCGCTCTCCTGCTACCTCTAATGACTTAGAGACCGATAGCTTCCCTTCTATAGTCAATGCTATGTTGAATATTTGTTCTTCCTCTGCCATTCACGCTGGCGTGACCCTTGCTGCTTCTAACATCTGGTGCAACTCAGCCATTTGTTCGTGCACCTTTCTGTTCATATCTTCTTCTTGTTGTGTCACGCGTTGAAGCACATCCTCTGTAAATTCCTTAACCTTATCACCAATATTTTCCAGGTCACCCTCCTTCAGTGCTTCTATAGTCGATTACTTCACAACCTACCTCTTCTTTCTCTATGGCATTGATTTTCCTATGTCAATATCTTTCCTCTTATCCCCTACGTGCGGTACAATATTCCCTTTGTCGTTTCCTTGCCCTTATTCTTATTCTTCACTTTGTATTTCCTCAATATATGGTTGTTGCGTCTCTAGTTGCTCAGTCCCTGTCACTGGAATTTTCCAATATGCATCTCAGTCTTCCATGATCAGTCCCATTTCCTCCTCTGTGATCTTGTACTTTGTGTCCAACCATTCTTCTCTTGGGTCCTTCTTTGCTTGAATATAGAGGTGATGTTGATTTTCCTTGAACTACGCAATTGACGTATATGTCGCTGCTATATGTGGTTGTATCTGTGGTGTATTATGAATACTCATCCTAATGGTCTCCTTGTAAATATAGAAAGCAATCTTATTGTCTAACTATTGAGCCTTATGTGTAGTATGCCACAACTTTTGATATCTTGCGACTAGGCATGGCTTATCTTTTACTCCCAAAAACTGTGCATCATCCATATCTCTCCATGATGAGAATGCAATTAAAATCAATAACCACACATGGTGGAATTCAATACTTTTATCTTGTGCCTCTTCATAGTCAATCAAGAACTGGTTGAGAAAAAATGTCGCCCAGTTCATCTGCATGCCCTCGATGCACTTCTCAGTTGTCGCTATTACTACCACTGGTACTTGATCCTTGTGACACTTCCTTAACAACTTGCAGGCCAATACTTATGTCACAAACCTCACTGTAGGGTCGCATATGCTCGCTACATCTAAACCGCGTTTTCCTTTGAACGTATGAAACTTCTCTTTCATTCTTTTTGATAAATCTTTCTCATTCTTTTTGTCTAAAAATATCAATGAGGGTCCTCCCCTTGCGACGATAGTCTAGTAATGAACACAATCAAATCTATGTCAATGGAGATTGGCCTGTCAAGCCATAAGTAACCTCCTTGCATGTAGCTCAACAACATTTTCATGCACGTGTTGATCTCTACACTCAATCTTCCAATCAGCACTATATTATGCTGGTTCGCCAACCTCAACTGAACAAGTACCCAAATTAAATTCGGCTTCCCCATCATTTCCTAGGTTTTCTTTGAGAGAACTTTTACATCAGATCCTAAATATAAATGTTGGTTGTGGAGCCTGATTATCTTCCTCATTCAGAGGTCTTTGTTTTCAGTCATGTTTATACCCCATGAAGATTGTACACCTTAGAATACTGTACAACCCTCTACACATGGGGCTTGCCCCCCCTGCGGGGTCCAGGGGGCTCATCCCCTCGACTGGGGGGTTCGAGGGCCAAAGGGGGTTCAAGGGAAAAGCCCCTGAAGGAAAAATTGCCTTGTAAATGTATATTGTAATTTCATAGTCAATCTTGATCGTTCATCATTAAGTCATAGATCTCACGATAAAAATTATGTTAGGGTTTTTTTCCCTACAAGGAAAATCTCATTCTTTTGTATGAGGCCATTTTGTATTGCAACTGTGTATTTTATTGCATGTATTCTGAGTGAGGAGACTATGAGAGAAAGAAGAGGAAGTTACAGTGGGTGTGTTGTAGGTTGTATCCCTTCATTTTGTTGGATAATAAAAGGAAGGACCTGTCAATTTCTCTGGTGGACATAGCCCATACTGGGTGAACCATGTATATTTGTGTCTCTATTATATTGTGTATCGTTTTTGTTTTAGTTCTGCATTTGTTTTATTTTATTGCTTTGTGATCCTCTTTTTCTAACACTAAAATGATGTTGTCCATGTAATAATCTCCTATTTGCGCACTTAGTCTAAATTATTTGTTGCTTTATGTGTTGTTGGTACTTCTCTATCTTGGGTGCACTGATCAATCATATTGTGCAGTATATTCAATGTTGGCTCATCCTTCATCAATTATAAACATCTCTTTACACTACAACAGAACAAGCAATTAGTGCCTAAAATAGCGCCATAATTTAGTGTATTTTACTCCATGAATCAGACACCTTTTATGGCTCAAAACTGGGCCAAAATGAAATTTTATAATTGCGCCAAATTTAGCGTCAGAATTAGCACCAGAAAAATAACGCCAAGAATAGCGCCAGGATTAGCGCCAGATTTAGCGTCGGGATTAGCGCCAGGATTAGCACCAGGTTTAGCGCCAAGAATAGCACCAGAATTAACGTCAGTTTTAGTGCCAAGTATTGCTTCCAGTTTTGCTTCTGATATGCCTTCCAATTTTGCTTCCATTTTTGCGACTGGTTTGGCTTCCCATTTTACGTCTAGTTTTGCTTCTGATATGGCTTCAAATTTTTCTTCCAATTTGGCACCAGGAATAGTGCCAGGTGTTTCTTCCAGTTTTTCTTCTTATATGCCTTCCAATTTTGCTTCCATTTTGGCTTCCAATTTTGCCAGTGTTTCTTCCAGTTTTTCTTCTTTTATGCCTTCCAATTTTGCTTCCATTTTGGCTTCCAGTTTTGCTTCTGACATGGCTTCCAATTTTGCTTCCAATTTTGCTTCTAGTTTGGCTTGTGGTTTCGCTTCCAGTTTTACATCTAGTTTTGCTTCTCATTTTGCTTCTAGTTTGGCTTCCAGTTTTGCTTCTGGTGTGGCTTCCAATTTGGCTTCCATTGTTGCTTCCTTTCTTTCTTCCAAAAATGCTTATTGTTTTGCTTACAGTTATTAATTTAATATGCTTTATTTCAATTTAATTAGTTAAATATATCATGTCTCTTAAATAACTTATATGATTATACAATAAGTCATATAAATGCATTTGAAATATTTTATAGGATAACATTTATAAAGAATTTTTTAGGGAAACAGACATCCATACAAATTAACAACATCATTATACTTATTAAATCTCCATAAAAATAGAATCTACAACATCCAATATATATATATAATAACAAGATAATTATTATAACATGATTATAATCTATAATTAAAACAAGTGAATCAAATATCTATAATTTAAGTGAATTTGACATCCATCATGAGCAGTAAATCAAAACCATCATACGTAATAAATATGCATCCAAAAATCATCAACCACTATCAATATATAAAAATTGACGAGTCAATATTGATAAGATCATCATCATATATAACTAAAACAAGTGAAAGTCAAATATATATGCCATGATATCAATATCATTTGAAAATGATACATGTCCAACAGTTGACATAAGTCAAAATGATACATCATGTACAAATGATATAAATAAAAATGATAAATTATGTAAGACAAAATGATACAAGTCAATATGATACATCATGTCCAAACGATATAAGTCAACATGAAACATGTCAAAATGATACAACTCAATAATATGGTATTGGAGGCCGTGAAAATGATACATATGATATTAACCATGAAAAGAGGCCTTATAACAATATATCAAAAATTATCCATGATGAAGTCTATATGATCATGAATGTCACTGGTTGCTACCAACAATTGCCTTAACATCATTGCCATCATGATCATGATCATCATGATCGCCATCATCGTCATATGCATCGACAATGGCATCATTGTCATCTATATATGTGTCATCATGAGCATCATCTACCATCTCAGCACCGAACCCAACATCATGATCTGGATCTATTTGTTGAGGATGATCTAGATATTTTGGAAGATCCTTGTTCTACAAAAACAAACATTTGGAATGAAAATTTATTATTTATTTCATGCAATAATTAATTTCTCTCTTATATATCTAATATTACAACATATAAAATGAAACGATAATCACATTACATCATACCAAAGTGCACATACGATAATAAAATATCAAATAAGTTACAGCTAAGATGTCATTCCAATGATGTAAAACATTCAACAATTCTAATAAACATTAGTAAAGATCATAAAAAAATGATATGCCTAGCCTTGCCTTGACATGCCATGCCTTATCTTGCCTTAACATGACATGCCTATCCTTGCCATGTCTTGCCTTGACAAGTCATGCCTTGCCTTGACATGTCTTTCCTTGCCTTGGCATGCCATGCCTTGCCTTGCCTTGCCTTGCCTTGACATCCCATGCCTTGCCTTGCCATGCCATGCCTTTCCTTGACATGCCTTAATTCCTTTCCTTGAAATGCCTTTCCTTGACCTGCCTTGCCTTGAATTGATATTCCATTTCCTTGACATGATCATAAAAAAATGATATGCCTAACCTTGCCTTGACATGCCATGCCTTGCATTGACATGCCTTCCCTTGCATTGACATGCCTTGCCTTGACATGCCATGCCTTGCCTTGCCTTGATATGTCATGCCTTGGCTTGATATGCCACACCTAGCCTTGCCATGCCTTGCCTTCACAAGCCATGTCGTGCCTTAACATGTCTTCCCTTCCCTTGTCATGTGTTGTCATGCCTTACCATGACTTGCCTTGCAATGCCTTGTCTTGCCATGCATTCCCTTACCTTTCCTTCTCGTGCCTTGCCTTGACATTCCATGACTTGCCTGGACATTCCTTTCCATGTCTTTCCCTAACATTCCTTACCTTTCCTTGACATGCCTTGCCTTGCCGTGCCTTGCCTTGTCATGCATTTCCCTGACATGCCTTTCCTTGACAAACCTTGCCTTGCATTGACATGCCTTGCCTTGACATGCCATGCCTTGCATTGACATGCCTTTCCTTGGCATGACATGCCTTCCATTGACATGCCTTGCCTTGACATGCCATGCCTTGCCTTGCCTTAAAATGCCATGACTAGCCTGGCCATGCCTAGTCTGGCCATGCCTTGCCTTAACAAGCCACGTCTTTCCTTGACATGTCTTGCCTTTCCTTTCCATGCCTCACTGACATGTCTTTCCTTGCATTAACAGACCTTGCCTTGCCTTGCCTTGACATGCCTTGCCATGCCTTGCCTTGACATGTCATTCTATGCCTTTCCTTAACATGCCATGCCTAGCCTGGCCATGCCTTGCCTTGACAAGCCATGCCTTGCCTTGACATGTCTTGCCTTGCCTTGACAAGCCATGCCTTCCCTTGACATGTCTTACCTTGCCTTGACATTCCATGCTTTGCCATGTGTTTTCATGCCTTACCATGACTTGCCTTGCCTTTCCATGCATTCCCTTGCCTTGGCATGCCATGCCTTGCCTTGACATTCCTTGCTTTGCCTTGCCTTGTCATGCCTTTCCCTGACATGCATTGCCTTTCCTTGACATGCCTTGCCTTGACAAACCTTGCCTTGCCTTGACATGCCATGCCTTACCTTGCCTTGACATGCCATGCCTATCATTGCCATGCCTTTCCTTGACAATCCATGCCTTGCCTTGACATGTCTTGCCTTGCCTTGACATGCCATGCCTTTCCTTGCCTTGCCATGCCATGCCTTGCCTTGCCTTGACATGCCATACCTTGCCTTTCCATGCCAAGCCTTTCCTTGACATGCCTTTCCTTGCCTTGACATGCCAAACATGCTCAATTGGAAGTATTGGGTGACATACATTCATCAATTAAGACTTGCACCAGGGCCAAATGCTTCAGTTTGCAAACCAGAAAACATTATTGTTCAATATGGAAGCATTGAGGTTGTAATCACATACACAAACATTTATGAAGAACTAGATGTTGATGAAAAATGCTTGTATTGTTCCAGAATGGTTGCATGACATCTTGAACAAGGAAAGCAAGAAAAATAGATATTACAAATGTCTCTTTGAAGGGGGTATGGATATTGAGATTTATAACTATGTAGAATATAAGGTATGTATTGAAGAACAACTTCCCAAACATCTATACAATTTGATTGGTATTACCCTCATAGTCGTATTTAGACAATTTCTTTGCAAGGACATTGAGAACTTGTTCTACAACCTCTTGGAT
The DNA here is from genome assembly GCA_032191745.1 of Picea mariana. Taxonomy (NCBI): domain Eukaryota; kingdom Viridiplantae; phylum Streptophyta; class Pinopsida; order Pinales; family Pinaceae; genus Picea; species Picea mariana. Next base: position 89,373 of record JASDQU010509998.1, on the reverse strand, counting down.
TGCAATAACATTTATTTTCTCCATATGATCTTCAAATTTGAATTGCAAAATGTACCTCTATTCACATTCAAAAACCATTTGATTTCACCTCAAGCAATTCCAGATGTTATCCTCAACGAAGGTCAATTTGTTTTTGCAAGTTCTATCTTGAAATGTAAGAGGGAAAACAACATATCAGCTATTATCTGCATCCATGGAAGAAATAGTTTCCTCAACCAAAATGAGTACAATTTTTTTCCCTAGACCTATCCATTAAGTGCCAATTTCTTCCAAATGCTTATGAACAAATGGGCAACTACCCAAGGCACCAGTTATAGAAAGGGATGAGAGAAAAGA
>JASDQU010509998.1:70550-88162 GCA_032191745.1 Picea mariana | reverse complement strand
ATGTTACAAATATGGTGTTGCATATCAACTCAAAATTGTCGATGCTTTCTTATATGTCAAATTACAACTTTCCTTTGACATAGAATTCAAATTTGTCATCCTAGGTGTAAGCCTAGTTGCAAAGCTAGGCATCCCCTTGTCTTAAAGTTCATATTATTTGAATAATAGTTCACCATGACAAATGTTATAATCTATGAATCTAATACATAAGTCAGTATCTTTCATAGAATTTTCTGATGAGGTGTTGGAATCCCTTCTAGGTTCAAAGGATTTTGTTTTTGAATAGAAGTAGAGCTAAAAATTCTAAAATCCTAATCATTAATATATAAACCTATGCCATAATTAATCTTTAACTTGTATGTGGGGTTATGGCTTTGAAATATGTAATCAACTTTGCTAGGTGATGCACATGTCTATCTTTTGAAGGAAAATGCTACTCAAATTGGGGTGTGACACTATTTTTTGACTTCATGTTATCTATTGTGAACCTTAAGCAAAACTGAAGCTCTCAATGTGTATCTTCTTTCACCCAAAGAGACTTGAGCTATCCCAAATTTGAATGATTTTCAAAGTATTTACTTTTTAACTCCACTGATGTGTTTTCTTGTTGAAATGAGTGAGATTCATGACCCTTTACATGGTGCCAAAAAGGAATAACCAAGGAAATATGCATAAAAATTCCATGATAAAAAGTGCAACTATAAATCCTCCAACCAAGTAACCCATGAGACCCATTTACTTAGATACTTATAAATATATTGGTTTTCAAAATTCCCATGAGTGGGGGAAACATTTTAGGTCATTCAAATAAGAAAATATAACGGTGGTTGATGATGACGGTATGCGTATAACCTATTTCAACATTTATAACTTATAGACATATAACAAGTTTCCTTGAGTAGAGAGATACATGAATCGAGTAGAGGAATTTTCTCAGAATAAGAACTGTCACAAGATCATGAGAAAATGATGGATTGAAGGAAAGCAATTTAGAGTCAGAGATACATAACTATACCCCACCATAATATTAAGGGAATAATATAAACATGTTGTTGCTTTAGTGAGTAGGTTGCAAGGGGGAAATAATGCAACACATTCAAAGAGACTTGGGTGCCACTCCTGCATACACTATTGAAGGAGGGATTAGTCTTTAACTGGCCTACAATCTTATCTCACACAATGATTGATGCATTAGCTAGGGATAAGTATCCCACTTCAAGCTTTCCCCTTTAATTCTCCATGTCTTTCCAATTGATAGATATCATGTGTAGTAAATCCTTTTATGGGCATGTGGTGGAGTTGGAACCCATATTTTTTATCTATCTAGGTCTATTGTTAGGATTTTTGGGAGCACAAGTATATGAGGCATTATCCAAAGCTTTGTTCTCAATTCTTTTCACTACTATACCATATTTGTTTTTCTAAACCATGTCTAAGATTGTCAAAAGAGGTTATCTAGGTGTTATATCAAATTGAATATTGGCATATAGAAGAACAAAGCACATACATTAGAACATATGGACCCATCGAATCTCCACACATTCTTCCAAGGCATGTCTCAGATCATGTAATAGTTAGGGAGATGATGGATTATCAAATAATATTGCATGGTTTCAATTCCTCACTGATATCTCAACAAAATAAACTTTTACCAACCTATCCTCTCAAACACACAGCCAGAGTTAAATGTCAACGATCAATCCTAAGGGAAGTGACAACACAGTATTGCCAATTGTCAACAGAAAGCGCTCATCAAAATTGTTGAGTAAACAAGTCTTTAAGTCTGATGTCAAATAAGTTTACAAGCCATGTGTTGAACCTATTTGTTTCTTACACTTTTGTTGAAAGTGTGACGGGGGTTGTTGACAAAATTGATGGAGCGTGTCATTAAGTTGGAAAGAAAAATAATGCTTGTGGAAAACTTATCATCGTCTATTGAAAATGTCTTTGTAGAAACAAAACATTTGAACTTATAATTGTTGCAGAGTAGGGTATAACAAATTCATTAGTTGATGGTGGCATTACTAAAAGCACATATTCAGAGTTATGTTAACCTTTGTATTCACCATCGATCGCTCAAGCATGGAGAGTGATTTTGTGAACCCAGTTTCATATTGAACAGCTATAGAAGATACCTCGATGCATTTGAAGAGTATAACCCCTTGCAACACAGTCTCTAAGTTTTTCTATTGTTATGAAAAGAGTAAATATGGAATTCCCCGACCATCCAGATGTGCAAATTGTTGGAAATTTGTTGAAACAATGGAATGACCATGTGAGCATAGTGAGTAGAAGGCTTAATGAACCTAGAAGCTCTCATATTGTACCAAGATATCACAAGTTATATTTACATCTAAAGTTTATGAAAATATCAGCATGATCAGGGATTCAAGGAACAGATGAAAAGGGTCAAACAATATTGTAAGATGGTAGTCAAAGGAGCACAATACATAGTTGGTTGATTCTTTGGCAGAAGATCAACGCTCACAATCTCGAATAGATAAAGATTGCCTGGAATTTGTTTAATGAGCTGTTTAGATCTTTGCGTTTAGATCTCTGGATGCATATATCCGAACTTGATGAGGGTTATTGAGTGGAATGCAACTAATGCTTAATGTTGAATAGCCCAACAACTCACTATGTTACCTGGAAATGTGTGTGCTCTGTCTAACAACCTGAGTCGATTGGTTATAGATTGAAATTGGTTGCAGTGATCAAATCCTCAAAAGCCCCACTTATCTTATCAGTAAGGCGTCCCCTTCTCCATTTCACAGAAAATAGATAGCAGCGTGTTTCCTGCGAGTTGAGCTGTGAAGAGAGCGCTAGGACCGGAGCTGAATGGATCACCCGCATAACGACCGCATATGGAAGGACGGAATGAATGAAAACGGAGAAGGATACAAAATTATATGTTTAAGCGGGAGTTCAATATCTTTGAACAATGCAACTAGTGTAGCTCAAAGGCCAACGATTTTCCAGCAAAAGGAAACAAAGTTAGGTATTATTCAGGGATGCAATATCATGAATACAAATATTTACGGCAGGGAAAACTTTAGCAAAAAGGAAGTGGCATTATTCAGGAAGACGATATTATGAACACAGATAATCACGGCCGCGGTCGAGCAAGACTCAATAAAAAATAAATTAAATTAAAAATGAGCAGGGTTTGCATACCTGATGATTCCACTGGCGAGTCCTTTCAAAATGACTATCAATAGAATCAACAGAGTGCCAAGGATTACATAGACAAAATCAGGAGTTGCAGAACTTATCTTACTTAAATATCAATATTTAACCTCCGAATCCCTGCAAAATGCACATCGACAGAATCGGTGAAGTATCAGAAACTCGATTCAACGGCCGAATTGAGCGATGAAAAACACGCAGAGATCTGAAATTTCACGATACTATCCTCCCCTTCGCCCTCTGTGTGGGGCTCGGCTCCTCTCGAGATCATATCTGGTTGATTAGGTAGAATGGCGGTTCAGTTTGATCACACTGGCGACTCAAAAAAAGGTTAAGTTTAACCCTATGAAAAGACTATGCGGGAAATGCAGATCCGAAAATGGAGAATTGGATTCCCTCTAAAAATTTTGCCAATTTAAAATTCCCCTCTATATTTCAACTTTGCCACCAAATTTTTCAACCTTTCGAATATTTACCACCACGGTCACACATTCACGCTGTGGAGAGTGCAACACAGGGTACACAAAAGTAAACCATATGACCCTAGGTTTGATTATTCCACCCTTCAACCCTAAACTGTTTATGTTACATTCACCAAGAAACATAAAATAGAATGGAGTGTGATCTATTCTTCGAATGAAATTTCAGAAGCCTTGGGTCTTGAGTCTATACTAAATGAGAGTTTTGTTTTTGTTTTAGAATGGCATTGCATTTAAATTAGGTTTTTGAGTGGTTGATCATATTAACAAACATGTCCATAATTAATAATGAATTTTTTTAGGTGGTGGTTGAATGTGAATATATTTTTTTTTTGTAATTATCTTGAATATTAATGTAATTATTTTTTATTAAATTAATTTTGATCTCAATGAGTGTTAAGTGGACTATTCAAATTATGAGAATTATTGGTCAGTTGCGACTAATACTCATGGATATGGGTCATAGATTAATGACTTACACTACGCAGTTAATCCCGAAAATGATATCTAATATCTTGCACTGCGAAAGCCCCTCTATGCTTAATTTTGATCTTATCAATATTTCAATATAATATAAGGGAGGTTGGATAATAAATTAATTTTTTTTTTTTTTTTGGAAAAAAATAAGTTTGATCTTATCAAATATTTTTATATAAAGAATGTTTGATTAAAGTTGACAAGAAATAAGAATAGTATTATGATCTATAATTGTAGAGGAGGGAGAGGAGTGTTGCTCTAGTGGAGACCTCGGGTAGGCGGAAGCATGCAAAATCTTCAGTAATACACCTATTTTTTTCCTTGTTACCAATGCCTAAGATGATAAAACTACATACACGATGGATGACATGGAAAATCTTTTGGATGCTAACTTGGAGGAAGAAAATGCTTTGTGGGCTAAAGAGGGTCTTTTTCAACCAAACGAAATGTACAGACATCTGTACAATATCCAATGTGTAAAAGTGATAGGTGGTTGTCATGTGAAGTCTGAATTTGACGTTGAATTGGGAGAATCTTTGAAGTGCTTGATTGACAATAAGGAAGTTCATGAAACTTATAGGGTTTCTCCATTAAATTGGACCGATGAGAAAGATAGCCCGAAAAACCCTAGATCTAGATCTGACATTAACCCTCTGGTCACAAAACCAGTCTACTTCAAAGCTATAAAGAATAGGCAGCCCCGACTGTATGGAGGTCAAGCGAAGACAAAGAGACAACAAAAACATTTTAAGGTACGAAACAACCAACCTCTCTATGTTCTGGAGGAGGATGCATCATTAAAGCGGGTTGCAGGTCTAGCTTCGAAGGATTTGGTGGGAAATGTTTTCTATCCGAAGATGAAAAAATCAAATCTTAAGAAGTGGATTCAAGACCATTGGAAACCCTTGGTCAGCTATTGTCCAATATGTTAAAAACTCAATAAAAAGACAAAATGAAATCCAATTTACAATCACATTATGAATGATCGATTATCCTTGGCTGTAGAAATGTAAAATTTCTTCTGCAGCCTTGCGTCGATGGTTAAATGCGATGGTTGTTTCGAGAAGGTCCAGGGTTTGATTCTTTTTCCCAATATTTTCAATTTGAACAATCAATGGACTAATAGGTCAAAAGATTGAATCTCTTGTCCTAGGTTTCAATTTAAATAAGCCCTGGAGAGGATTTTACCTGTCATCTTGGGGATGAGTTCGAGATCACTCTCAACATCATCGATGAGCTCCTCAACCTGTCCGTAGGCGATCCATTCCTCGATCGTCTCCCAGTCATCTTCTTCCTGGCATACCTTCATACGGTGGTTGGTGAAGGCCTCCACATGCCTCTTGTAGGGGACATTCTCTGGAATTGTCTTGATTTCATTGAGGGTTTTTTCGTAGAGGGAAATGAGCACTTCCCTCGTGTTGGGAACCACTTCAAGGATGACTATGTCTCTAGTTTCCTTCACCTTCGCCAGTAATGGACCTGCGAATCTCCGTAGAAACATCTTTCTTCTGCTTCTATTGTTTCTCCTGCTCGCTCTCTAGTTACTTCCCCACCTGGCCTCTGAAGGATCCTTCAAGTTGCTTCACCCACATTAACAAGAATAAAATATGGTGGGAAATGAAAAAAATAGTAGAAAATATTAATCCAAATAACATAATGGAATGGGAGTCACTTTGGGAATTGCAATAAGAGAATGATATAGGAAAATAAATTAGGAGAGGGGGGAAGTTAACCAACTACCCCCTCCCCTCTCATGACAATACTCCATAAAACTCATGGTAATGCATTGAAAATATAATCATCAGTCAAAGCATACAAATAAGAAGTGAGAGTTAATACTTCTACAAAAGCATGTGCCCTTTAATTTAACCCTGCATGCACTTAGTATTATTAAGGGTAGGGTAATGAGGAGAGACTTTGAAAGTGGTTTTACTTATCTATTGTGGAATGTTGGGTCGATAGCTTTGATATCCTTCTTAGCTCTAAAGAACCTAGTTTCTAAGCAAGGTATTAGTCTTTGGTTGATAGGCCATTTTCACGGGGGATTGGTTCAAGAAGAACTCTAATTTACACAAGTTTTATGTGTGTCAGTTTGTGTAGATTTCTTAACCATGGCCAACAACTATAGTGGGTCTGGATGTTATTTTATGTGTCAATTTTCATATGTATAAATGGGAATATGGGGATGTGAACACCATATCTTAAACAGGGATGATTTTAGGGGCTAAATTTCGCTCATGGGCTAATTTTTCATAGTTTTTCCAAAAATGAGATTCGCTATTTTAAAATAAGTCGCTCAAATTCTATAGGATAAAATTATTTTACCTTAAAAATCGCCAAAATTTTATAAAAACTATATAAAATCCTTAGAAATTTGAATATTTTTACAAAAATATCGCCAATCATTTATAGTTGGCATCTTAAGGATTAGTAAGATTCGCCAAGGTTTCTACATTTTAAAATAATTTTCCATCCTTAAAATCATCCATGATCTTAGAAGCACAATATGAATTGTCAAACTCTTTTAGGAGGTGGTCGAGATGGTAGGATGACTAGGAGTATGAATTCATGGTGGAGAAACAACTCTGAGACCAACAAGAAATCGATAATTCCCTTCAAATATTGACATACCAGGAAAGAGAGAGGGAATTTTTTGAATTCATGCATTGTCATAGGGGAGGTATGAGTAATTGACAAAAATATTGGACTGTCTACACTCTTTAGTTTATCGGATTGTTGCTCACCTTAGCTTCCAACATTTCTTATGCAATCCTGCTCTTCTCGGGTTAAGAAAGAAGCCTTGGAGCATCACTATACATACAAGGTGTCCCAAAATTATATTCAAGAGAGAACATTGTAGGGTCATAGGTAGATGTGGATATGCATCCAACGAAGCATGTTATGGAGAACTAGGTTGGCTTAAAGAAGCATCCCCTCAAGGGACAAACTTAATGTAGTATTTCTTTGTTTTTAACATGTATCATTGGGTAGTATTTTTGCTAAATTAGTGTGTATGAAAATATACTTTTCAAACATATAGGATTAGGGTTTGGGAAGGATGTATAGAACAGACTTTGGGTGATTAGTTTTTGGGGGGTGGGGGACCTTTAGCTCCATGGGTTCAGACAAGAGCAGAAGCAGGAGCACAAGAATAGGCTAGGGCAGAGGCTAGTGCACCTAAAGCACACATTGAAGAATCCCAACCAGGATCAAGTAACAACTCCTTTCTCAAGTCTGGCGTATCATTGGAAACATCAATTATTCCTTTCGTGGAGATATGTGGGTTCCACTAGTTACCCCTTGCGGAGTATGAGGAAATGAACTAAGAAAATTGATGTCTCCTCGGGTCATTCTAACTGATTTCTTCATTGAGGAATATCATCCCTCCATGCGCTAGTTATTCAAAGAATAATACACCCCCTAGACCCCCCGATAAGTGCCCTGGTCGTCTGTTCTGACCAGGTCTCTATGCGTGCGCTAGGCACTTGTTCTTTAGCACATTTTGCAGAGTCGTCGATTGAAGTAATCCTTCCTTCCGGATTCAAATGTCCTAATGTTATTCAAAGTGCCCAAGCCATATTTACATTGTATGTGGTTAGTTTTATTCATGGCACGAGATTTTATTTTTATTTTTTCATTTTGTTTGAATAGTCGACGCTAAATTCGGCGCCATTAGCGTTGGATTTAGCGCCGACTATTTGCCAAAGATGTAATCATTTTGGAGCACTGAATGGGGAAAACATTGCACCTAATTTAGCGCCTATCATCATCAAATTGCGCCTAATTTAGCGCCTTCTTAGGTGTTGTCCCTACTTCTTTCCATTACCTTGTTCTGCCTCAACCTTCTCCACGACCTTCTGGTGACTTTTCATGTTGATTGTTTCCTTTCCCTGGGGCACTCCCTACCAAATCAAGGGTACCCTATTGGAAACATTGCTATCATTGATGATGTGAGGAGGGAGTCCATTGAGCATATAGACATGCTTGAATAATATATCAACAATCTCAAAAGTTATAAGTTCATTGATCAAATCTATGAAATGATCATATGTTTTCAATCAGGTTTGGAAAAACCACAGTTTCGTTGATGGATTATCGACGTTTTGGATCCATATCAGGATCCATCTTCAAGACAAGAAGCCTGGGTTATGATTTAAGAGAGATGCTTCCTATAAATGCTAAATGGAAAGAGGAGAGCCTAAATGTCGGTTGGGAAGAACCCTAATTATGCATTAATTAAGTTTATTTATAATGTTTTATTTTAATTTATTCAAATTGTTATTTTATAATTTGTTCTTAGGTTTTTATATTAATTTGGACTTATCAATTCATTATAAATTTTAATGTTTGTTTATTATTTAAAAGGCTTTTTTTTTAAAGTTATTAAAATTTTATATTTTTAATGAGAGTATTAAATTATTTTTATTAAGAGATTTTAGTTTATAAAGATCTTAAGTAATGATTAATGAGTGTCTAGAAAAACTTTTATATTTTAAGGTTTATTGAATTAAAATTGTTTTTAATTTTAAAATTAGGGTTTTCCTAAAGGTGATTGTTTTAATTATTATTCCTTTTTATTAGGGGGGAGCCAAATTTCATTCAGTTCTAGGCCATTATCTCTATTAAGGTTGCTTGGATTTATTTGAATTTCAATTGCTTCCCTAATGTGACGTTGAAATAGGTGATCCTCCTTTGCCAGAATTTTTGTCTCTTCAAGGCGTACATGGTGTTTTGTTTTCAGGGAGTGTTCTGCTGACGCTGAAGTATGAATGCGTTCATTCTTATGTCGGCTCCATGTTCTTTAATTCTAATTTGAAAGGAGCGCCTTCTTTTGCTAATGTAGCATTTACCACATGAGCATTCAATCTTGTAAATTCCTTTGCATTTGTGCGGATCAAGTTTATCTTTGACGGATCACATATTTTGTTTGATGGTTTCATGTGGTTTGAAGGAGGTCTTGATCTCTTTTTTGTTGAGGACTCTAGCGATTTTGTCTGTTACTCCTTGAATGAAAGGGAGGTAAGCAGTGTTATTAGGGGTTTGGTTATCAAGAGGTTTGGGTGTTATGTTCATTTTTTCTTTGGATTTTTTGATTGCTTTTTTAATGTCTTTATTATTATATCTAATGTTTCTGAAAATGTTGAAGAGGTGATCTTTTTCTTTTTCAAATTGTTCCTTGTGAGAGATTCTTATGGCTCTCGTGGCTAGGGTTTTAAGGAATCCTAGTTTCTGGTTGGGGTGGTGATGGGAGTTTGCATGTAAGTAGTTCTATGTGTGGGTATTCTTCCTATAAATGGTGTGCCCTAAGCTTCCATCTTGTTTCCTATTAATTAGAATGTCTATAAAAGGTATGCTACTGTTTTCCTCAAGTTCCATTGTAAATTTTATGTCATTTGAGATATTGTTTAGGTGTTGGAAGAATTTGTTAAGTTCTTCTTTCCCATGGGGTCAAAGAACATTGGTGTCATCGACAAACCTTTTCCATCTTGTTGGTTTTAGAGGATAGGAATCTAAGGCTCTCTTCTCGAAGTTTTCCATAAAGAGATTGGCAACGATTGGGGACAATAGAGATCTCATTGCTACCCCACTAGTCTGTTCATAAAATTCCCCTTGGTAACTAAAGAACGTGGAGCGAAGACAAATCTCAGCTAGTTTCATTGTTTCTGGGTCAATTACTTCTTTTACCACTTGGATAACTTCATCGAGTGGAATTTTTGCGAAAAGAGAAACTACGTCAAAGCTTATGAGAATGTCTTCAGGTTTCAATTTTTCTTTTTCAATGATTTTAATGAATTTGCTGGAATCTTTTATAAAGGAGTCAGTATGGCCTACAAGGGGGCTAAGTATCTTGGCTACATGTTTAGCTAGTTCATAGGTTGGTGAGCCTATGTATTCACTATGGGTCTGAGAGGAGCATCTTTCTTGTGAATTTTTGGTAGGGCATAGATCCTAGGAGTGATCTTGTTTTTTGGGTTCAGTCGTTTCTTGGTTCTTTCATCTAGTTTGGAGTCATTGATGGCTTTCTTGACATCTTTTATAATATTTTTAATGGGGTTGTTGGGGAGTTTTCTATAGCTTCCACTTTGGGAGAGGTGTTCAGTCATTTTCGTGTTGTAATCGTTTTGGTCTAAAAGAACTGTTGTGCCACCTTTATCTGCTTTAAGAATGACTAAGTTTTCATTATTTCTGAGGTTTTTTAGCGCTGAACGTTCTTCCTCACTGATATTTCTTATTGGAGGTTTGACCTTTCTAAGAATGAGGGAGCAGTATTGTCCTACCTGGTTCTTTTCATCGTCCGCTAGGGTTTGAATGTTGTTCTCAATACAATAAATAATGTTGTCAATTGGGATGGTGCTTGGGGAAATGATGAAGTTTAAACCTTTCATTAGAATGCTAAGCTCGGCTTCTATAGGTCCGTACGATGACAAATTTACTACCTTCTTGTTGTTGGTGTCCGCTTTGTTGGAAACTACATTGTTGGTGTCTTTTGTGTTAGAATCTGCATTGTTGGTGTGGGCGCTAATGGATTTTACGTTTATGGTATATTCGTTGTTGGAGTTTTCGTTCCTGTTGCCTATGCTAGTGTGTAAGTCCTCAATTTATGTGTTGCTAGTATCTACATTGTTAGAATCTTCATTTTTGGTGTCATTGCTAATGGAATTTACTTTTCTGTTGTATTCGTTGATGGAGTTTTCGTTCCTGGTACCCGCGCTAGTGCGTACATCCTCCTTTTTTGTGTTGCTAGTATCTACGTTGTTGGTATCTGCATTGGTGTCTGGGTTGATTTTATTAATTAATTTATCTAGTTTAGATCTGTGTCTTTTGTGAGTGCATACGTCTTCATTTTCTTCTTTAATGGTGGTCATAGCATCTAGCTTTTTCCATAGTTCTGGTTGTATAGTCTGCGCGAGTTTAAGATGGAGTTTGAACGTCGTTTTGGAAAGGTATTTGAGGTTGCACCTAATCCTTTTGATTTAACCTTTGGTTATGGACAGACCTAGCTTAAAGAAGGTTGATTTATTCCATCTGTTCTTTTTCTTGTGCTCAATTTGTGAAAATTTTGAAAGAACGTTCCTATTCCTGCAGTTTTTAAGAAAATCCAAGTCAACGACTCTCTTTTTAATTTTAACCTAGAGATTTTCAAGATCACGAATTTCGTCCAGAGTTTCCTTCTGTGGACTCTCCTCTTTCCATTTAGCATTTATAGGAAGCGTCTCTCTTAAATCATAACCCAAGCTTCTTGTCTTGAAGATGGATCTTGATATGGATCCGAAACGTCAACAATCCATCAAAGAAACCGTGGTTTTTCCGAACTTGACTGAAAACCCTCACCACATAAATCTTATTGAAATGATCATATGTGTTAAATGATTCACATACACAGAGATAACATCCTTATCTTTTGAGAGTGATAAACTTGTGATGAATTGCATAGAAACATTTCCTTGCTTCTGATTTGGGATAGCGTTAGGATAAATAACACTAGGATAATGGAGGATTAACACCTTGTTGCATTGGCAAGAATCACATTTTACCACAAGTTTCTCAATATCAAACCCATTTCCTAGTAGTAAAGGTTGGAGGAAACATTCTTGTAAGTTTTTGGAAAACCCATGTGATTGATAGAGAGAGATTCATATTGATGTTGATAATTCTATTGTATAACAAGAAAACCATGTTGTAAATAGATGCAATTCTTTAAGAGGATGACACCATTCATGATAGTCCAAGTTTGACACTTATTTATATCTACAATGCACTATAGTAGGATCCTTCAAGGAACTCTTGTACCCTTGTAGCTTGGTTGCTTGAGAAGGACTTGAAGGTGTGTCATAGTCCTAAAAGTAGTAGAGTTATTCTTGGGTGAACTAGTTTTGTAGTTTTCCAACCCGAGGGGTGAGTGCTATCATAATATTCTCCTTAGTAGGTGGGATTTCCATCGTTGTAAGTGAAAAAAACTAAAATAAATATATACAATAATATAAAAAACTTATGATGTTGACCACCTTCTTTAGGAAATCACGATTTTAACCACCTCCATATATTTTATGGGATGTTTTTTGTCTGTGGGTCCATACATTTACTAGCATAGACAAATCACTTAGTATTATGGATTTTTATTCTTAATGAAAATAAATTATTTCCCCATTACAACACATGGATAAAATGTAACCATCTAACCATGTAAAATTTCAATGCATACAGTCACATTTTGAATAAATTTCAACGTTAGCCCCATTCACTGCTCACTGTGTCGGATCGGTTGATGAAATTGTAGATGGGCATGTTGGAATACATTCCATGACATTTTAAGAGAGTTCTGACAAAGATTATGTAGATGGGAATGACAAATGATGAAAATGAGACCGCATAATGAAGGTTCATGCAAACATGGAGGATGTCGAAGATTATGTGGGGACATCAAGAATCCTTGAGTATTGAAACCCTCGTATACCGTCAAGGCATGTGTCTCGTCTAACCATGTCGAATTTCGATGCATACAGGAACAATTTGAAGAAATTTCAACGTTGCCACCATTCACTGCTCACCATGAGGCGTCGATGGATGAGATTGGTTATGGGCATGTTGGAAGACATTCCATGACATTTCAAGAGTGTTTCAACAAAGATTCTATAGATGGGATTGAGGAATGATGAAAATGAGAGTGCATGATGAACATTGATGCAAACATGGACGATCTCAAATATTATGCAAGGACATCAGACATCCTTGAGTCTTGAAACCCTCACATACCGTCAAGGCATGTGTCTTCTCTAACCATGTCAAAGTTCGATGCATGCAGGCACAGTTTGAAGAAATTTCAACGTTCACCCCATTCATTGGTCACCGTGCGAAATCGATGGATGACATAGGTGATGGGCATGTTGTTCGAAGATGTTCCATGACATTTTGAGAGAGTTTTGACAAAGATTCTATAGATGGGAATTATGATGAATGATGACAATGAGACTACATGATAAACATTGATGCAAACGTGGATGATCTCAAATATTATGCGAGGATGTTAGGAAATATCCTTCAATATTGATACCCTCGCATACTGTCAAGTCATGTGTCTAGTCTAACCATGTCAAATTTTGACGCATGCAAGAACAGTTTGAATAAATTTCAACACTGGCCCCATTCACTGCTCACCGTGTGACACTGGTGGATGACATTGGTTATGGGCATGTTGGAAGACGTTCCATGAAATTTCAAGAGAGTTTCGACAAACATTCTGTAGATGTGAATGACAAATGATGACAATGAGACTACATGATGAACGTTGATGCAAACGTTGACAATCTCAAAGATTATGCGGGGACATCAGCCATCCTTGAGTCTTGAAACTCTCGCATACCGTCAAGGCATGTGTCTAGTCTAACCATGTCAAATTTTAACACATACAGAAACAATTTGAAGAAATTTCAACATTGGCCCCATTCACTGCTCACCATGCGACATCGGTGGATGACATTGGTGATGGGTGTGTTGGAAGATGTTCCATGAAATTTCAAGAGAGTTCTGACAAATCCCTAAATCCCCTAACCCCTAATCCATTGACCCTTAAATCCTTAAGCCCTAATCCTTAAACCCTTAAGCCCTCATTGTTAGTTAATCACTAATCCCTTAACACAAAATCCCTAAATCCCCTAACCCCTAAGCCATCGACCCTTAAACAATTAAACCCTAATCCCTAATCCCTTAATCCATAAACCCCTATTCTCTAAGCACTTAAACATTAATCCCCTAGCCCATAATCCCTAAGCCATTAACCATTAAACTACCTAACTCGTAAGTGCAAAACCCCTTAGTTCTTGACCCTTAATCCCTTAAAACCCAACCCCTAATCCCTTAACCCTTAATCCATGTACCCCAAATCCCTAAATCCCATAATCATCAAAGCCCCTATCCACTTAACCCCCAACACCTCAACTAATTAACTATTTAGGCACATCCGGTGCTAAACCCGATGCTAAATATAACGCTAAATCTGGTGCTATTTACGGTGCTAAATCCGGTGCTATTTACGGTGCTATTATTTCTGATGCTAATTCTGATGCTATTTCTGGCACCAAATCCAGTGCTATTTATCGATGCTATTAGCGCCTAAATGTTTTGGTCGGCACAAAAAACACCAGAAATAGCACCATCTCGATAAATAATGCTGGCCTTTTTAAAAAATTGGAGAAAAATACACTAAAACAAAAAAGGGAGCAAATCACAGGGATTTGTTGTAGTGGCAAAACAATCTTACTTCCCTTGTGAAATGAATTATGTATTTTGAGTCCTTTTAGCTTACATTTTTTTACTCTTTATCTCTCCCCCTTGACAACAATGACAAAGGGAATATTTCTTTTCTACCCCTGAGATGATTCTCCCCCTAAGGTGATGCTCCCCATGTCTTTGTCCCATTTATTTTGGACTTTGTTTTTATTGTTTCTGTCTTCTCTTTTGACATCAATGACAAAGGAAATAAAACTTTTACTGCTTTTCTCCCCCTGTGAATGTGCCAGTTGTTATCTCAATATCTTGGGATTTTTGTGTTCAAATAGGGTTTTACTGTCTTCTCCTTTGTCATAATGGACAAGGGTGTGACACTTACTAATCATCTTGATCTATTTCTTCTTCTTCTTGATATTCTTTAGTTATTTGATTCCAAGAGATCTTTACTATTCTTACATATCATTAATAACTTTGCTCTGTTCATACTCTGTATTTATATATTTTGAACTCCTTTTGTTGCTTTCTTCTTTGGATATTATTATTTTTATTAATCACATTATTCTACAAACTGATTTTCTTTTGAGAGTTCATCACCATCACCACTATTTTGTGCACCATAATCTTCTTCATCGTCTTCTTTATAAATTATTCTTCCTTGAGCTTGTTCCTTTTCATATGAAAAGCTCTAAATTACACATTCCTTATTAGGAGTTTCATCCATCAGTTTATTGTTATCAATTTGTTCATTTTAAGTTGCAATATCTTCATCATCTTTCTTGTTTTCTGCTTCATATTTTCTTCTCCATATCTTTTCATAAGGCACTCTGTTTGATGAACTTTTATTTTCTACATTTTTCCTTTGAGATTTATCCTCTCTTATTTTCTTCCAAAGTTCATTAGATTTCCTTCTTGACTTGTATGGATTAATTATCATGCGGTGTCTTGTTGATTTCCCGCAGTCTTGGGATTTGTGCCCAAACTTATCACAATTGTAGCATCTCATAGTATGAAAAAACTTTTTTGTGTTCCCAACATAATTACATCTCCAACATCTCATTAAGTTATTGGACCTTCCTGAATTTTTATTTTCAGGACTCTTACATTCCAATGCTTTCTGACCAAAGTTTTTACAAGAAAAGAAATAACCATTGAAGGTGTTTCCATACTTGAGTCTGTTGTGACATGAGAAGTCTTCCTTTTTATATGTTTCTTGTTTTTTACTTCTATAGCTTCCTTCTTTAACAAAGTTCATGGTTTGGATTTTGTTTGGGATTGCACTTTGTCCATTTGAGGAAGATAATCCTTTCTTATGTTTGTGAATGGTGTTCCACTTGCCACCTTCTTCTTTCTTATTGTACCCAATACTAGTTTTTTCATTGGTTGGTATTTGACTGTTCCAGATCTTATCCAAGATGTCTGAGTTGTTTTGGAATTTGATAGTTGCTTTTGTCTTTTCATTCTTCTTTTTGAGGTTGATAACTTCCAATTCCAACATGTGACATGTTTCTTCCTTTTTAGTCAACTGGATCTTCAAGTGTTCTTCTATTTCCTTAGCTTTTTCAAGTTGAGTCTTTAGACTAATGACTATTTATTTTGTCTGATCCAAAAATTTTGTGCATTTATTGGTTTTGTCATATGTCTTCAACTCTTCTATTTCTTTTATTAGATAAAAAACTTCAGTCTTAATATTTTGATTTCTTCCTTGTTTTCTAGATGAATCCTTTTGAGGTTGATGACTTCCAATTCTAGCGTGTGGCATGATTCTTCCTTTTTAGCCAACTGAATCTTCAACGTTTCTTTACTTTCCTTAGTTTCTTCAAGTTGATTCTTTAGACTGTAGACCATTTCTTTTGTTTCTTCTCATTCTTATGTGCATTTATTGAGTTTTTCATATGCCTTCAAATCGTTTATTTCTTTTGTTAGATCAAGAACTTCAGTCTTTAATCTATTGTTCTCTTCTTCTTTGTCTTCTAGCTTAATCTTTTGTTCTTGTTCTTCATGGTTGTTAGATTGATCTAACTGTTGTAGTATAAACATATCTTTCTTTTGAAGTTTCTCCAACTCTTCTAGAGTGCACATAGTTGTGTGTTCTAAATTGTCAAGAGCCTCCATAGGAACTTCAATATATATACCGTTTCCTAGTTCCATATGAATCTCTTCTAATGCATCTATAGCATCAGTCTTAAGATTCAATATTTTTTCTTCAGTGATTATCGAGGTATGCATCAATTCCTTGATGGATTTGTCTTCTTCATTGATAACTAGGGATTGCATCAATTCCTTTTTTGAGTTGTCTTATTTATTGATGATTGGGGATTGCATCAATTCCTTGATGGAATTTTCCTCCTTTTCTGTGTTTTGTACTTTACTCTGATAAGAACTCTCTAGCTAGATCCATAATGCATTAGCATAGGTGCATTGTCCTATATTTTCTTTGATTCGGTTTGACAATCCATTATGGATTACTTTTAATGTCATTGAATTGTTTCTCTTTTCTTCTTTTGTAGTTTTGGATTTGTTTGTTGATGTAGTTAAGTACCAAGTCTTACTTACTACTGAGTCCCAAACTCCAGATCCTCTTGAATTCATATATATTTTCATTATTTCCCTCCATGAAGAGTAGTCTGTTCCATCCAATAATGGAGATCCATTTGTTCATCCATTTATGTGTTTAGTAGGATCTTCCTTCCAATGATTAAACTTTTTTTCCTTGAAGTGACCTTGCTCTAATACCAATTGTTCTCTTCAAAACAATTGAGTGGTTAAACTTTAGTGAAGGAACCTACTCTGAAACCAATTATTGAAAACAAACACTGACACTGAGAGGGGGGGTGTGAATCAGTGTCTGGAACTTTTGGCTACTTTTCACACTTTCATAGATTAACTAAATTAACTGAATAATATATATGCAGTTCAATTAATTATTCATAAACATGTATAACACAAATTGTATGAAGTAGATAAAATATCATTATTTTATTTATTTAACTTGAATGAATACATATAAAATCAATCATTTAGTAACTTCAACTTTAACTGAATATGAGAGATCCAACTCTCTGATATAAGACCCGACTTGTATTTCTCAGATCCAACTGAGAAATGAGAAATCCAACCCTCATAACAAGACCCAGCTTGTTGATCTCAGATCCAACAGAGATGTGAGGAATCCAATCCTCATGGCAAGACTCAACCTGTAAACATGCACCAACTTGATAGAATGGAATTTCATTCAATCTATTA
>JASDQU010509998.1:17981-31711 GCA_032191745.1 Picea mariana | reverse complement strand
TTCCTCACATTCAACTTCATATGATTGACCCTCTTAATCAATACATTTGGATAGAAATTTCAGACACCAATGCTAAGAAGATGTATATAGAAATTTGTTATTTTTCACCTATTAATTCTACTTTTTATACGAAAAATAATCTAGATAAAAATTGTCCCTATAATAATTTAGAACAAGATATTTATAATTTGAAAAATGAAGGTAATATCTTCCTTCTAGGAGACTTTAATGCTAGGACTGCAATTAAACAAGATACTCTTTTAAGTGATGACTCCAACCATAATCCTTTATGGCTAGATGATGACCTTGTTTTATCTAATAGCTACAAAAGAAGCTCTGAAGACCTAATTGAGAATTTGTTGGGTATTGAGTTGGTCAAGCTCTGCAGCTCTCAAGACCTAATAATTTGCAATGGAGTAATGAAGTGGCCAAACTCCAACCAAATGACATGTATTCATGGGCTAGGTAGTAGTGTTGTAGATTATGTGATATCTGATATCCCCGTTTCCAACCAAATAGCAACTTTTGACCTTTCAAATGACCATTAGCCTGACTCTGATCATAAACCTTTAACCCTAACTCTAAAATTTTCCATGCATAGGAGCACCATTGAAGAGAATTTTGATAATCAAAGGAATTTGTGCTTTGAAAAAAGTAAAGTTGACATTTTCTTAAAGGATTTAAATAGTAAATTAAACCTCCTAACTTATAAGGACAACATTGAAGAACTCTATCATAATTTTACAACTACCCTTTCCACTTCTATTAACAAGTTCTCTTTTGAGGTGTCCTATAAAAAGAATAATAGAACAACCAACCCTTGGTATGATAAAGAATGCAAAATTGCTAGGAAATCCATTAGGGATGCTTCTAATGCGCCCTTAAAACTCAATGAGATCAATACGTACAAAGCCCTAATTAAAAGGAAAAAAATATACTATATCAATAAAAGGCAAGAGCAACTTTCACAACTATACAAGTTGGATCCTAAGAAGTTCTGGAGCCAAATTCTAAAACGCAATACTAAAGAAAATAATAGGATTCCCTTAACGGAGTGGAATTCCCACCTTAAAATTCTTTACGAGTTCCCTAATGCCATGGACACCATTCCTATTGTACCTACAAAGGAAGAAGTTTTTTCTTTAGATGACATAGAGTTCGGGGTTAAGCGGCTCACAAATGGGAAAGTTAAGGACATTGAAGGCTACCAAGCTGAAAATTTTAAAATCGAAGGGCCAATCCTTATCCCTCACATACACAAGCTCTTCAATTTAGAAGTCAAGCAGGGCTTCCCTAAACCCTGGACGCAAAGCCTCATTGTTCCTATTTTTAAAAATGGGGATAGAAACATTCCCTCTAATTATAGGACCATTATGATTACCCTGATTTTAGCCAAGCTTTATGGATTTATTTTGGAAAAGAAGATTAGCATTTGGCTAGAAAGTCACGGTAAAAGAGATAAAGGCCAGGCCGGGTTTAGGAGATATCATTCAACTATGGACCATTTTGTTACCTTTAGGATCATTGCAGAGGAGTTACGCAATACTAAAACCAATGTTTTTTGCTGTTTTGTTGACTTTAGAAAAGCTTTTGACATGGTTCCTAGGAAAAACCTTTGGAATAGGTTGGAAGAGATAAAAGTGCCTCTCGAGTTGAGGGCTGCTGCAATAAGGATGTATGATAACGTTATTGCTAAGTTTAAAAACACTGAGGATTGGTCAAAAGAGTTTAACTGCAATATCAGAGTCAAACAAGGTTGTCCCTTGTCCCCTACCCTTTTTGGCATATACATTGATAAGTTAGAAGAATGCTTGGAAAAAGTAGGTTGTGTCGGCCCTACTCTCACTGGTATAGTCATCAATCTTCTTCTTTATGTCGATGATATCGTTCTTATGGCAATGAGTCCCCATGATCTTGAAAACCAACTAAGAATCCTCAAGGATTTTTTCTCCAATATGGGTATGACTGTTAATACTGATAAGACTAAGGTCATGATTATTAAATCCAATAAGATCCCTTATGATACCTTTGTATATGACAACAACAACTTGGAGTAAGTGAATTCATAAAAATATCTTGGAATTGATATTCAACACAAGCTCAATTGGAATTATAGCATTAAGAAAAGGATTATTGGGGGATGGAAAGCTTATTATGGGCTTGAAAACAATTGTAAATCAATTGACCTTTGGAGTTGGGATAAGAAGAAACTCCTCTTTGAGACTCTTGTTACACATGTTATTCTTTATGGATGTGAAGTCCGGGGCTGTAGTATCTCTCGTGAATCCTCAAGAAAGATAGAGAAAATACAAAATAATTTTATAACCTATAATCTCAAAATTAAAGGAAATACGCCCTATCCCATCCTCCTCTTAGAAACAAGTCTCTCCCCCATTGAGAGCATGGATATGACTATATACCTAATGTATAAGAACAAGTTAAACAACATGGAAGACAAGATGCTACCTAAAATTGCTTCAAAATCAAGTCATAACCACCATCGACTCAAGTGAGGATGGCATAAAGACGCCCGGTCTTGGCTAAACTATTGGGGAATCATGGAAGAAACCATTTTACAGAATAAAGATACTATTAAAAAAAACGTCAAGTCAAAATTTAAGGAAAAAATGTGGTGTGATAAAGAGTTGGAGGACAAAAGAAAATTAAGGTTTTATAAAGATGTAATCAACCCTAATCTAGAAGATCAAAATTATCTATCTATTTTGCCAAGTGTTAAGAAAAAAAATAAGCATTGCTAAGATAGGAACAAATTCTCACAAGCTCCATAGTGAAACTGGACGTTGGTCAATTCCTAAAACGCCATGGGATGAAAGAGTGTGTCACCTTTGTGACACTAAGAAGGTTGAAGATGAAAAGCACTTTCTCTTATATTGTCCAGCATATACCCATATTAGATCTCATTTTCAAAACATTTATCACACTACCAACATTCCTAACCTCTTAACTCAACAAAAGTATGGTGATCTTGGAAAGCTTCTCTTAATGCTTTTCGAGCACATAAACAAAATTCTAAAGAATCACAAGTAATCACTTAACCTCTTAAGGTCTGATAAACCAATTCTTTCATCATCATCATCATCATCATCATCATCATCATCATCATCATCATCATCATCATCATCATCATCATCATCATCATCATCATCATCATCATCATCATCATCATCATCATCATCATCATCATCATCATCATCATCATCATCATCAAATAATTTAATAATAATAATTTTAATATGTTAATATTATTTAAATATTTGATAGAATAGGTTAATAGTATTAAAGTTTCCAAAATAATTGCTCTAGGATGTGATTCGTGTACTAGTTACTCTACTTTACTTTAATTCAAGTTAATTGTAACTTGTTAAATGCATATTAGTACATAATATTTCTTATATCATATAAAATTATATAACATTTCTATTGAGCTTGGTATATAATTATTTTAATTCAAGTTAATTGTAACTTTTTAAATGCATATTGGAACATAATATTTTTTATAATATATAAAATTATATAACATTTCTATTGAGCTTGGTATATAATTATTTTTGTATATAATAATTTTATGAGTTGGTTCTCTAATAATACAATATTGATTAGAGCTTATGTAATTATTGATACTAGTATTTAATAGGATTGGAGTTAAGTTGATAATAACCTTTCGAAATATTATTGTTATAAATGTTGGTTCTAACCTCTTAGATATACGTTAGTATATATTAATCTTATTATTTTTATGTATATATTATCGTTCTTGGTTATTGGTTATGGATAAGGTATAAATGTTTCCTAAGCATGCCTCAACCCTTTTCCATGGGAACGTTGAGGATTCAAGGAAAGACCTTCTCCCTTCAAGGGTGACGTCCCCTCTCATGAAGGTTTCATACATCATTTAATTTTAATTTGATTTAGTCTCTAATTTATATGGATGATGGACTTTTTTTTATTTTTTTACTTTAGGTTTAATTTAGGGAATACAAATGAGAGGAAGGTAAAGACCTCATATGTAAATAGAGATCATTTTCTCATTACATATTTTTCTGAATTTTTGGGAATCATTTTAAGTTATTAATAAAAGATTTTTTATTTGGTTTTTTGGTGTCAATTTTTGGAGTTTTTTCTTTTTTTATTATTCTATTAGGTATTTCAAATACTATTGTGAAGATACAAATTTTTATTAAAGTTAGCAATATTGATTAATTTAAGAGTTATTCAACCACTTGGAAGGAGGAACTCTATGGTTTATATCTCTTTTATCTTCCTTAAAACTATTTGGTAAGTGCTTATCTCTTGTCTTAATTAGTTTTATACTCCTTGGCAATGGTTTTAAGCATTCTTTCCAATCTTTTGTTGATCATGTTCATAAAGGCTATTCCCTTGATGAAACCATTCTTGTAGGGCCTTTGTTTTAATGGTTTGTCTTGATTAGAAAAAGGAATATTGATCTTGAGGCACTAGTCTCCCACTCTAATCCATAAACATTAAATAACCAATTTTTAGAGGGGCATACTTATTGACCCCATAACCCCTATGTGGAGACAGGGCACTAAGTTGAACTCCCAACAACCAACCACAAAAACCCTAAAATTAAATGTTTTCTTTTATGCTATATAAAATAAAAAAATAAGAAATAAAAGATAAAAGATAAAAATACAATGTTTTTTATTTCATTTTCTAGGGTAAAGTTCATGGTTAAATCTCATTTTATAGACAATTTTATCCTAGGGTTTATGCTTCATTTTTTATCTCTAACCCTAAGGAGAAAAATTGGCCCTACTTTCATTATGCTCTAAGGTTCTATCTAACATTTTTGTGGCTAATTTAAAAGGTTTATCAATTCTTGAAATTAAATTCCAGCAAAGAAAATTAGAGTTGGTCAAATCCTAAAGCTAGGGTTTAACCCTAAAAGGTGAATTCTAACCCTACCCTAGCTATATTTGTATCTATTATTTTACATTTTGGATTTTTTTGGTGAAAATCTAGGAGGATTCACCACTTTATTTTGCAAGTTTGAGCTAGTTACTTGTTTATTATACATTTGTACATGAAATAGTTCATTGTTGGGATTTTTTTATATTGCCTCACTAGTACATATGGGCACAAAATGCGATGAAATATTTCCACGTTTTTATAATCCGTGGAAAAATGCATTAAAATTTTGGCTTTCTTTTAATTTTTTTTTGTTTGGCCCCAACATTCATCGCTATAGTGAAAGATTTAGAAAGACATCTCTATATCCACGAATCTTCGTTGTTATAGCGACACTTGTGTCACACGTGCGAACCACATGTGCAATGCAATAGGTATTTGTAAGTTTTAAACTTGTGAAGTAAAGCAATTCATAGAGATTCTTAAGTAAAACATAAATTAATCAATGGTTCATACAGACAGTACATAGAGATTTATGCTGGAAACCCTTAACTGGGAGAAAACCAACCTTCCTTGGTGCTGAAGCTTTCAACTCTTCATTGTATTAATTTCACCATTCACAATACAATATATACAATATTTTATGTATTATGTAGCTACCAAAACCCTAATCCATTAATCCAGGATTCGTCAAACGTAGTTGTCCAATCTGACGCGCCCACACACACATGCAAAGAATATAATGCATACCCAACATTCTCCCACTTGTTTTTTTCTTTGCATACAAGGGTTCACAAGATTACATAGTCAACAATGCAAGGAAACAATGGCCATTGTTCCTCTACACTTGGAGAACTTATCTGTGCTCACAGACTTTGTCAATGAATTTGCAACATTTTTCAAAGTGTCAACCTTTTCTAGCAACACCTTCTTTTCTTCAACCATGTCTCTCACAAAGTGATACTGAACATCAATATGCTTTGTCTTCGAATGATAAGCATGGTTATTTTCTAGGAAGATTGCACTCTAACTATCACAATCTAATCTCACTTCTTGTTGTACCAACTCAATACCTGAACACAATCTTTGTAACCATACTGCTTCCTTTCTTGCATGAGTGGTTGCCATGTATTCAACTTTTGTAGTTGAGATTGCCACTATAGCCTTCTTTTCCTCATCCAACTTATTGGTCCTCCAAATAGGTTAAACACATACCCACTTGTAGTTCTTCTGCGATCCATATCTCCATCCCAGTCTCCATCAACAAACCCATGTATGTCCAACACTCTGTCCAATCATGGTCTTCCTTGGTAGCACAATCCATAACTGGTAGTGCCACGCAAATACCTAAAGACCCTCTTTACTATTGTGCAATGCTCCTTCTCTGGTTTTGACATATACCTTCTCAAAACTCCCACTGCATGTGCAATGTCCAGTCTAGTATAGACCATTGCATACATCAAACTGCCAATTGTACCGACATATAAAACATGGGACATGTCCTCTTCTTCTTCCTGTGTCTTGGGACACTGATCTGCAGATAAATTTAAACCTATAGGAATATGAACCTTGACCATTTTACTTCCATGCATATTAAACCTCCGCAATATCGTCTCAACATATTTTTTTTTATTCAACCAGAGTCTTGAGTTTGCACGATCTCTTTTAATCTCCATTCACAAAATGAAGTTTGCAACACTGAGATCCTTAATGTCAAATTTGGAGGATAGATGTGATTTCACCTCCTTCATAACATCCATGTTATTTCCTACCAGCAACATTGCATCAACATACTACACTACATAAATGAAGTGATTACCAACTTTCTTGGAATATACACAATGATCATCCCTACTTTTCACAAATCCTAATCCAAGGATTTATGTGTCAAACTTTTGGTACCACATCCTAGGTGATTGCTTCAGAACATAAAGTGACTTTTTTAGCTTACATACCAGCTCTTTCTTTCCCTTCACTACAAATCCTTTTGGCTGCTTCACGTATATTTCTTCTTCCATATCCCCATGTAGGAATGTTGTCTTCACATCCATCTGGTCCACTTCAAGATCAAAAGAAACAACAATAGATAAAATAAATCTAATAGAAGTTAACTTGGAAACAAGAGAAAAAATCTCACCAAAGTCAATTCCCTCTACCTGGGAATAACCTTTTGCTACTAACTGAGCTTTGTATTTCTCCACTTTTCCTTCTACATCAAACTTCTTCTTAAACAACCATTTGCTACCAAAATATTTTCTTCCAGCTGGCACCTCAACTACATCGCATGCCTCATTCTTATCCAAGGCATCCATTTATTCAACCATGGCATCCATTTCTTCAACCATGGCCTTTTTCCATAGTTTATTATCCTCTTAATTCACTGCCTCCCTGACAGTTATGGGATCATCATTATTAATAGATAAAGAAAAATTAGAACGAAAATCATGTGTACTATACCTTT
The DNA here is from genome assembly GCA_032191745.1 of Picea mariana. Lineage (NCBI taxonomy): Eukaryota > Viridiplantae > Streptophyta > Pinopsida > Pinales > Pinaceae > Picea > Picea mariana. The sequence goes on along the minus strand of JASDQU010509998.1, from coordinate 24,360 downwards.
ATGGTTTCCTTCTTTCCCTCACTGATCTCTTCAATACTGGGGTATGAGGTTCTTCTTCTTCTACTTCATCTTCTTCATTTGATTCACATTTTGCATCATCTAACTCAAACTCTATTTTCTCAGGCTCTTCTTGCCTTGGTAGGAATTCCTGTTTGGGAACATCTTTCATCTCTCTAAAAACAACATCTCGACTACAAACAATCTTCTTAGTTTATGGATTCCAAAGCTTGCAACCTTTCATACCATCTTTATAACCAATAAATATACACTTTTCAGCTTTATTATCCAACTTAGTCCTATTTTCCTTTGGAATATGTACATAAGCATCATAGCCAAACACTCTGAGATGTTCAAGAGAGGGTTTCTTACTAGTCCATAACTCATGTGGAGTTTTATCATCCAGAGCTGATGAGGGTGATTGATTGACTAGGTAACATGTTGTACCCATTACCTCTGCCCATAATTTTTGTCCTAACTCGACACCACTAAGAATGCACCTTTATTTTTCCATCAGTGTCATGTTCATCCTTTCTGCAACTCCATTATACGGAGGTGTGTATGAAGTAGTCTTCTTCCTTTCTATACCACACTTCTTACATAATTATTTGAATTCATTTTCGCAGAATTCTCCACTATTATCTGTCCTCAATACCTTTATTTTCTTCTTTGTCTAATTTTCTACCAGAGCCTTAAACTCTTTAAATTTATCAAATACCTCAGATTGTTTTCTAAGAAAATAAATACACATGTTCGTTGAGAAATCATCTATGAATGAAACATAATACATAGATTTACCTATTGATGGAATAGGCACAGGTCCAAACACATCACTATGTATCAACTCTAAGATACCCTTTGCGCTTGTAGCACCAGATGTGAATCTTACTCGATTTTGTTTACCATATATGCAATGTGCACATAAATCAAAATCTAGAGTGCAATTAGACATACCTTCAACCATACCTTTACTGTGTAGTGTTTGAAGGCCCTTTTCTCCAATATGCCCAGTATTTGATTCCACAACATGGTCTTCTTCCCAGGGACAATATTGGTCTTGTCTTCTTTATTTCTCTTCTATGGGACAACAAAACTATTACACCCATTAGTATAAGTAATTCCAAACAACTTGTACATAGTTCCAAACTGAACTCTTATCATCAACACCATTGCTCCTTGTACCATCTTGCAAGTGCCCTTTCCCAATACTGTATCCACACCTGCATCATCCATCTTTCTTACAGATATTAGGCTCCTGACTAGTTTTGGAATGTGAAGAACCGCGGGGAGAGTTATAATCCTTCCATATTTTAGCAACAACTTAACCCTTCCACGTCCCATGACTTTGGTTGTCGAGTCATCTCCTAGGAATACACCACCACCATTGTATTTTTCATATTCACATAACCACTCCCTATGAAGATTCATATGATATGATGCACCTAAGTCAATCAACCATACACCATGATCTGCATGTGTCCCTGTATATACCAAGTAAACATCACCTCCTTCTTCAGTGGAGGTTTTCTCCTCTGTGGAAGAGGCATTATCAGATCCCTTTGGTTTATCAACCTTCTTATACTTGAAATATTTCTTATAATTCCCTTCTTTACCACACGTCCAACATTTCCTCAAATTTTTTTCCTTGAGACTTATATCTACCTTTATATTTATATCTCCCCCTCGAAGACTTACTAGGATTCTTGTCTTGGGTACGACCTCTTACAAATAAATCATTTGTTTTATGACCATCCATGTTTTTCCACCTCATCTCTTCAGATAACAAGGATGCAACTACATCCTCATACTTCAATGTAGATTGAGTGTTACTACCAATTGCTACAACTAGATTATCCCAAGTTTTTGACAAAGAACATAACAAAGTAATACACTTATCTTCTTCTGCAATCGTAATATTAATAGAGACAAGTTGACTTAACAAAGTATTGAAGGCATTTATATTTTCTGTCACAAAATATCCATCTTCCATCCTAAGATGATACAACTTCTTTCGAAGAAACAATTTTTTTACTAGGGACTTTGATTGATACAAATTCCCTAACTTATCTCATAGTTCCTTGGCTGTATATTCTTACAAGACATTCAACAGCACCGAATCTACTAGGCAGATTCGAATAATACTCCTTCCTCTTCTATCTAACTTCTCCCAATCTTCCTTCGACATACGGGTAGGTTGTGTACTAGTAGTTTGTGTGCTAGAAGATTGTGTACCAGTAGGTTGTGTGCCAGTAGACTGCGTACCAGTAGGATATGTACCCGGATCCACATGGATCCATTTTTCTTTGTCTATAGGAAGGTCCTCCATCTTGAGCTTCCATAGCTCAATTTTTTTATCGTTGAACTTCTCTATATCGATTCTAGAAGAGCTCACCATTCCTCTTTCTACACTCCAATCATCGTTGCAAAAGATCTCACTGAACCTAGGTTTATCACAGACCCAAGATAAAATTTATCTATCAAGACCAAGCCAAACCCTCAGCAACAAAGGCGTCCCCCTGAATCCAAAAATGAGCTCGGATACCACATGCAAGTTTTAAACTTGTGAAGTAAAGCAATTCATACAGATTCTTGAGAAAAACATAAATTAATCAATGGATCATACACAGAGTACATAGAGATTTACACTGGAAACCCTTAACCGGGAGAAAACCAACCTTCCTTAGCGTTGCACCTTTCAACTCTTAATTGTATTAATTTCACCATGCACAATACAATATATACAATATTTTAGGTATTCCATAGCTACCAAAACCCTAATGCCTTAATCTGGGATTCATCAGATGCAATTGTCAAATCTGGCGTGCCCACACACACACACACATGCAAAGAATACAACACATACCCAACAATATTGACTTTTTTGGGGGTCAACTCATTTATTTTCGTTGCTATATCGATGATCATCGATCTATAAATACATGTCTTTAAGAAAATTTTCGAAAAATTTGCTATAGTTGTGACAATTTTGCTGGTGATTGTTTGAGTCGTGATTTTTTCTGTCACATACTAGTTTAACACATCCAATTCTCGATCTACATAGCTCGGATTTTATACTTGCAAGGTTAGTATTTATAATTTTTCTATCTCTTTTAATATAAAACTATGTTAAGAAATTTTAATTTCAAAATAGTTTAACATGAATTTTTTAACCAAATTTATTTTTTTTCGAAATTTAGCATTGCTACATATATTTCATTGGATTGAACGTAGACGTGTATGAATTTTTAAATTAAGTTTTTTTTCAATGTTTGAACAATTTTTATTTTTTTTTAATATTTTTTTCAAAATTTAGCATTGCAACATATATTTCCCGTGATTGGACCTCGAAGCATATGGAATTTGAATTTTAAATTGTTTTCAATGTTTTAACAAAATTTAATCTTTTTTATATTTAACTGGTTCTTATAGGCAATTACTGTGTCAAATTAATATACTATGAATGAAAATGCGAGGCTTGCTCAGTTTAGAGCGACATTGGATGCGAAGGGAGATGGAAAATTTTATTTCCCTTGCAATCATTGCCAGGGCTTTCAAACAAGAAGAATTTTAATAACAACAACTAAGAAACATTGTAGGGAGAAGAGGCATGTTGAATGGGGTTATGAATATCATCCCTTGGTAATACATTATTTAATATATAATGTATTCTTTGTAATAGTGATCATGTCATGTATTTGTAAATTTTTTTATCATTTTAATATATGTTCTATATACACTAATTTTAATACATTGTTGGTAAATATAAAGATAATGCCCCCAAAATGTCGACTTCAAAAGAGTTATTTTCCAAGTAGTAGTAGAAATACTACTTTACAAGGTGAGGAACATGGACGTCAGAATATTGAAGATCAAGTTCTTAATGATGATATGGACAAAGATAATGTTATTGATACAAATAAGGAAGATGAGATACATAGATTGATCCAAGACACATTTTCTCCAATGAATGAGGACAACCAGGATGATATTCATGATGTTGATCCTCTACTCGAGAAGTCACGACAACCTCTTTATGAAGGCTCAACAAAAAATATTCTATATTTTATATTTTTGTTGGTGAAATTGAAGGTTTTGAATGGTTTATCAAACACATGTCTCACATAGATCCTAAGGTATGTAATGTATTATTTATGTCATGCTGACATGTAAATTAAGGTTGATTATTTTTATGTATTGTTATTGTTAATTAATTCGTAAAGTATGGATGTGATATTTATGATTAATATTTTTTATATTGACTTTTTTTTTAATGGTGTAGATTGTTAGGTAAATTTCTATTACCATCGTCAAATATTTTACCACACACATATCGAGAAATATCTGTGATTATGAAAGAAATTGGAATGGAGTATCAAACTATTGATGCATGTCCTAATGATCATATCATATACTATGGACAATATGCATCAAAAAATGAATGTCCACAATGTCAAATAAGTAGATATTGAACCGATCAAACAACAAAAAAGGTACCTCGAAAAGTTCTTCGTCATATTCCCATAATTCCATGTTTCCAATGACTGTTCAGGTGCAAAAGTGTAACACGGTTTATGGATTTCCATGCAAATAACATAAGTGAATACAATGTTCTTCTAATGCCTGTAGATGGTTTTGCATTAAAGAACATCGAAGAAAAATGACCAATTTTTAATGAAGAACCTCGTAATGTTAGACTTTCATTGGCAGTTGATGGTGTCAATCCATTTGGAGAGCTTCATTCTACTTACTTAGTGTGGCCCATTTTTTTTATAAACAACAACCTTCCTCCTTGGATGTCAATAAAGAGAGAGCACACAATGTTGGCAATGATTGTTCCAGATATTTAATTAACTTGTCTTTATTTACTTGAAAGTATGGCATAACATTTCATTTCTTTGTTCTGTGCATGATAATTATATCTTTTATATATAAGGACGTATAACTAAATATAATTAATGTATGTTGAACCAATTAGGTAAGTACCAAGTTAAATATATGAATGTATATATTGAGCCTCTTATCGATGAGCTGCTGAAGTTATGGGTTGGCATCACTGTATATGACATCTCTAGACCAATGGGGCAAAAACAATTTCAATTCCATGGAATACTTGCATGGACAATTCATGATGCTCCCACGTTAACACATTTTTTTGGTATGTAACTTTCCGTTGTGCTTTAATATTATATATATTTTTTAATAATATCATGCATTTTTTAAAATTGTAATCCTAATTCGATACATTAATTCATATATCTTGTAAGTCTTCAAACAAAGGGTTAATTTTTATGTCTAGTTTGTGGTCCTAGGAAAAAATATCGTCAGTCAAGAAGTTTAGGAAAGGAGGTGTTTGGTGAGTATAGGAACTTTATTCATAAGAACCATAGTTATCGAACTACCGAGAAAGATGAAGAGAATGGAAAAAAACCACGAACACTACTACATATTGTAAAAATTCTGACGTTTTATTTGCGGCATTATGGACAAAATTGTCCATATTGTCGCAAAATAGAGGAAATTTATAAAAAAAAAAAAAAATCATGTTGCCTGATAACGTCGCTCTTGCCACGTTGACGTCTCTCTTGCCACGTTAACGTCGGTCTTGCCACGGTAACATCTCTCTTGCCACGTTTTCCACTGGAACGTCTCTCTTGCCACGTTTTCCATTGGAACGTCTCTCTTGCCACGTTTGTGAAGATTTATGTCTCTCTTGCCATGTTAACGTCAGTCTTGCCACGTTAAGGTCGCTCTTGCCATGTTTTCCACTGGAACGTCTCTCTTGCCATGTTTGTCAAAAAGGTATGTCACAATTGCGACGTTTTGGAAACTAGGTTTTCCCCTCCAACGGTCACCTTAATATGTTCACCAAGTCAAAATACCAACGGTCACTTAGGACTTTTTTACGCCGGAATTGCGACATTACAAAATCTATAAATATGTTGCATTTGACGGATGTTGCGACAAGTTTGCTATAATAACCACGCTTCTTACTTCTTGAAGAAGAAGTAACGAGTAAACTGGAGTGCCAATAGTGCAGTAAAGAGGATACTCCAGTGATCTTTTAACAGAGGGAATCTTGCATCTTCACATGAGATATCATCAAGACAAGATGGTAGAGGAAAAGTATCAGTGCCATTATTTAATTCAAGATCAACATCGCACACCATGTCTTGAGAAAAGATAGGGTTTGCAATGAAAAGCATAAGGTATATGTTGCAGCCATTATCTTTGCCTGAGACTTCTTCTGATGACCATTTTTCTAGACAAAGGGAAGATACCATGCCCATTGGGGACTCTTCATCATTAGCAATATCTTCCACCCTTAAAATATACATGGATTAGGGATTAGGGTTTAAGTGTTTAAGGGTCGATGGCTAAGGGG
>JASDQU010509998.1:0-17881 GCA_032191745.1 Picea mariana | reverse complement strand
AAGATATTTGTCTATTCATCAACAACGAACAACAATCTGTCAATGATGCAGATTGCTCAAAATATGTATCAGAATTGTTGAGTGAATGTGTGCCTCTTGTTCTGCATCATTTGGCTGAATTCAAAGACCATCCTTATGAATAAATTGTTGTCATAAATGATGATGAAGCTTTGAAATTAAATGAAATGGAGATGCAATCTCCCACTTGGCTTGAGAGTGAAAGGCGAGATAGCATGGATGTTGAAGTGACTGAAGCTAAAGTGTGCACTGAAGGTTGCAAATAAGTTCTGTCTTTTTGTTGTCGTAAATTTAATTTTGAAGAAAATGTTAATGAAGTAGGAAGAAATTTCCATGTATGCTGTCACTAGCTGACACCTATATGACTTACTCCTCCTTTGGGCTTGGAATGACTATTAGGTCTTGATATTGATATTGTATATTTTTTTTTAAATACCTACACAAAGGTGGCAATTGTGACGTCTTTCACTCTCTTCTCATCACTATTGCCACATCCAAGACGTCTCTCTTTCCACCTCCAAGATTTTCGCTCCCATAGCAACCACGTCGGAGCTAGTAACTCCTGGTCATCGTTGTTGCCACTTGATGGACGTCGTTCTTGCGACGTTCAAGAGTGTCGCTCCCATAGCAACCACGTCAGAGCTAATACCTCGTCCCATCGGTCTTGCCACCTTTAGAACGTCTCTCTTGCCACCTTTTAAATGTCTCTCTTGCCACGTCTGAAACGTCTCACTTGCCACGTTTGAAATACCGTTCTTTCCACCTTTGAAGCGTCTCTCTTGCCACGTCTGAAACGTCTCACTTGCCACGTTTGCAACGTCTCACTTGCCACGTTTGAAACGTCGGTCTTTCCACGTTTGAAACGTCTCTCTTGCCACGTTTGAAACGTCGGTCTTGCCATGTTTGCAACGTCTCTCTTGCCACGTTTGCAACGTCTCTCTTGCCACGTTTGAAACGTCGAAATATAGAAGAAAACTAGGTCGTCAGAAAAATGATGTCATGTGAAACGACGTTTGAGGGGGTCCGAGGTTTGTCGGCCTTCCGACAATAGAAAGTGGCAATTGCGTCAAACGTGCCATCGGAATTTGACCCAAATGCAGTAGTGGAAGAATGACACCTCACCTATGGAAGTTGGAATATAATAGAAATCATCAAGGTATGCAAATTATTTATGTATCATATATATAAATCTTATCATTTTTTTCAGTGAATTTTGTTCAGTGTGGTACCTAGCTATATTGATTAATTAGTGTTAATGTGATTTTGTTTATGTTTCATGAATGTAATTAAGGCACGATTTGGATTCCACGAGCAATGAAAAGTTACCCCATAAAATTCAGTAGGATTCCCTACTATGAGCACCTACAAATAGTTGATATGTTTGATACAATGCATATCGAGAAGAATATAACAGAATTGTTATGGAGAATCTTAGATGGAAGGATTGACAAAGAAATAATTGGAAAGATTTGTAGTGACATCCAAGGAGATAATCATGGATTGCAAAGTGTGATTATTAATTCTAATGGTGATGGTAGAGAACAAAATATTAGTCTTCCATGGTTATTGATAGAGGAACAAAGAAATGTTGTAAAAGAGGTCATTCTAAAAATTAGGTCTCCGACATGGTTTTCATCGAACATACAAACTATCTTAATGAAAAAAGGTGATTTTGGTGGGGTTAAAACACATGACTTCCATACATTCATTAAGGTAATTATTAGGTATACACACACACACACACACACACACACACACACACACACACACAGATATATATATATATATATATTTATATGACTGGCGGAATCGACAACTGGGCCGGTCTCGTACTCGCGTGACACGGGGTCGATTCCAACCGCTACCATTATAACCTCCAGGTGCCATACGTATGCCCCTTCCGCAGGCACGGGTAAGTCGGGGAGATTTGAACTTGGAACCTCATCGAACATAACACTTCATATCATGGCACTTGCCAATTGAGCTGCCCCCCGGGGCTCATGTATATACACATATTGGTATACATATTTTTAGTAATTTTTTTCTCTTATTTGGAAATAAATAATAATGATTTTCTTTTTGTTATAGTATGTTCTACCTCTATCTCTCCTAGACATCTTTGAAAACAACATAAAACAAGTTATATATGATCTTGGAAAATACACGAGGTAAGTAATGCAATTTTATATGGAAAATGTTGCTTCAGTGCTTTGTAGAAAAACTTATTGACACATTGTGTTTTATCTGCAATTTTATATATGCCTTGATATTGTTCAAACCTATTATTTTCTTGCATCATTTGTAGGTGGATTTCATCTAAATAAATCCATAAAGAAGATATAAGGTATTGAAAGAGAGAAATTCTCTGACTAATGTGTGAAATGCAGAAGTATCTATCGCCAACATTTTTCAATGCACAAGAGAACTACTTCATACACCGAGTTGAGGATATTGAATTATGTGGACCAATACACACAAGGTCGATGTGGATGGTGGAGAGGTAGTTGAAGTCATTGAAGTATTTTTTTAGACAAAGAGCATGTCTCGTGGGTTCTATGGTGGAGGGATATATGTTATATCAATGCATGGTGTATATTAGTCAATATCTTCCTAAATTAGTAGAAAATATGAATGTCCCTCGAATTTGGCATCTCCACTCCATCAACAAATTTGAAGGTGATGTCCTATTGGGGAAATGTAGAATGAGGATTGTGAAAGGTAATTAAATGTTGTAGATTTAATATATTATACATTTGATTTTTCAATTTTATATTATCATACTCATTCATTTATTTTTATTCCATCAACTATATTAAACTTTTCCAATGATAGCTAATTATTGATATTGAATTGTTATTTTTTCATATATTTGGTCGAGGATGGGATGTTCTACATTTATACATTGCAAACAATCTTGATTGGATGAAGTATTGGATAGAACGATGTGAAGAATACTATGGTAGGTTATCATGGGAAGGGGTTAGTAAGATGATTAAAATAATGCATCATTATTGACATGAATTTCTTAATCTTACGCAAAGGGAAATTGATTTAGCCTTTGGTTTAAAAGATAAAAAGGCAAGTATATTCACCCACATTTTAATAGTTATTTCCCATTATATCAACGTATTTGGTTTGTTTGTTTTTTTAAATATATATTTACTAAGTCCATATTATATGTCATTTACTAATTGACAATGCATTTTTACTTGTTGTCCATGTTGCAGTTGAAACACCACAAGGCTATGCGGTGTAATGGTCGTAAATTTCATATCAAAAAGTTGGATGATAAGATGAAAGCTTCGGACTACAGGATAACTGCAGTGTCTAAGGTCACTAATGTTTCCTCTAGAAGTGACAGGCATCTAGAAGAAACTGAAAATAGGTACTATGGGTATTTGGAGGATATAATTCAGTGTCATTAAGAATTGCCACTTGTTGACACATTAAAAACCGCCACATCCTGGTAGCTTCAGGTTCAACTTATAACAAGTTCATCATCCTCACGTGCCACTAACTCCAAACCATAACGAATCAAATAAGTGGTGATTTCCAAGTTTCCTCTTCATATTTTTTTCCTTTTCTTCAAATGTTTTGTTTTCCTTTTCTTCAAATACTAATTTGCAACCATGGTGGGTGCACTCAACTAATATTCCTACAATGTTACAAACTTTCGAAACAATGTTATTATAGGGATATGATAATCAAAGGATTGACCCATCCCGATACTTTCACATGAAACACAACTCTTTTTTCTTGTGGGCCTTGATCTCTTTCATGAACTCATCATCATGAGACCCTAGTGAAATAATGAATGATGATTAGTACTCCCTTAATGATTACATACTTTGACATGAAACAAAGCTCTTCTTTTTTGTGGGCCTTGATCTGTTTCACAAACTCATCATCATCATCATCATGAAACCCTAGTGAAATAATGAATGATGATTAGTACTCCCTTAATCATTATATTTTAGGATCTGAATTTCACATTCTATGACAAGGAATTCACATTCTATGCCAAGGAATTCAAGGGATCAAATGGAAAATTACATGAAATTATTATTCGTTTTTGGGAAATGACACATTCATCTCCCAAGTCAATAATATATAAAACAAGTGTTGCATGGTAGCGTAGTCCATGCTAGGTTGGAATGGGAATAAATACGACCAATTACAGACACGTAGGTAGGAAGTTGAAGTACATGTGGTATGGATGCAGAATTTAGTATTCCCGAATTAGTTTTATTTGAAATTTATCAAAAATTATTTATGTCTGGTACATCAACAAAGCTTTGCATATGTGGCAAGCAGTATAAAGGACATGTGGTAAGCATGTAAGAAATTACATACTCTCTAAATGTGTGAGTAGAAAAAAAGTATTAAACACAATTTTATGACATTTATATCAAAAAATAAAAAGCATGTTACATATCCATGGAAATTTAAAATATATATGTGTGTGTGTGTGTGTGTGTGTGTGTGTGTGTGTGAAATATAATATCTCAAATTTAAATGAGTGATTTATCTCAAATTTAATTTTTAAAATGACCACGCAGAAAAAGATATGCATCAGAAAAAAAGAGAATTGAAATAAAATAAACAGAATGTCTTGACATTCAGCATAACTGAAGATAAAAATCTAGGAGCACATAAATATAGAAGGAGACAAAAAAATAGTTTTATTTGGAATATATCAAAAAATAATAGTTTGTTACATATTCCTGGAAATTTAAATGCGTTTGTCATATAGATTGGGATTGGGGCTCCTGCGGACCATAAGAGAAATATGTACAAGAAATAGGATTGTGGAAAGAAGAAGTGGGAGACGGTAGAGTGTAATTATTGAAAAGACGAAATGGGAAGATATCACATTTGGTCTAGAGATTTCTATTCAGAAAAGGTGGAATAACCGGATTGATAAACAAAGGAGGATCAATATAGACTTACAACGATGGTACATATAAGTATTTTTGTTATTTTCTTGCTGATGCCTTTTCTTATTGGCTTTCGTTGCTGACCCTCTTGAATAACTAGATTGATAAACAAAGGACTTATACCGATGGTCCATATGAGTATTTTTTATATTTGCTTGATGATGCCTTTTCCTATTGGATTTCATTGGCAACCCGCTTCAAGTTCGTTTGGAAGAATTCTTCAATGTAGCTTCTCAAGGGGGCGACGTTGATGTCATTCTGGATTTTAATGCTGAAAATTCCATTTTCTAAATCGCTTAGATCAATAGAAAAATTACACAGAGCCTGATGATTGTCTCCATTATGTACCAAATAGTGGACTAGCCAGTTGTCCACGTGATCTTCATGATATTCAAGAGTCCTGTAAAATTTTTGTAAAGACAATACCCTTAAATTATCAACTTGTTTATCGAAAGCTTGTTTAGTTAACACCAACGAGTTGACGATTAATATGGGGTCCTAGAACTCGTTGGTCCTTCTGGCTAAGTCTATTTTGGTGAGGTTTGTGAATAATATTTCTTTCTTTGATATTGCTTGCTCACATGATTGGACGATGAGATACATGTTCTTCACCTTCTCTTTCCAGCATGATTCTAATTGAGTGGGTCATTTCTTAGAGGGGATATCATGTTGTCTTCTTATCATGTCTGCCATGTTGTTGACATGAAAGGCAAATGGGATGAACACGTGCAAATAGAAAGTTTCTTCATTTTTTAAATCCGTCTGCAGAAGTTTGAGCAAGTTATGTGCCCTACTTCCCAGGGAATTCATAATTTGTGATGTTTCCCAGGCCTTAGTAATCAATTCCATTATTTTCTGAATATTTTCTCCACATATCCTCTACACGATGCGAGGAAGCTGGAGGAGCCTTTTAGCTTTGCTGTAGGGGTGCAGGGAGCCGCAAACATGGCTATTGCCAAAGGACTACCAAGCAATGGCATAGTAAGCAAAGCTTCCTCTAATTCCTTGATCTGGTCCTTTAGTCTGGCATTCTCGGCCTCAATGACTCCAATGGAATCATGAAGAGCATCTTCGGTTGCTCTGTGAAGTCCATAGATTTGGGACGGTTGCATATTGGCAAGGTCAAGTTCTGAACAAAGTTTTCTTTTCTTATTTTTTACATTTCTCTTTTCAATAATTAATTTTTTAGATTCTCTTTCAAAAACAACACTCTGGAATACGAAGGATTCATCTTCGTCAAAAAATTCGGTATCAACTATGTCCATTGGGTAGCTATGGTGAATCATGTCTCCCGATTATTCAAGGTTGCATAATATGCTATCCAGATCAACGCCAAGGTCCATGTTTTGACTCCCAATTTAGGGGTCCTCCGCCTCCCCTACAATTATTTTTCCCTTCTTCTGCATGGGAAGGTTGTGAGAACTATCAATTTTAGGATGAACCTTATTCGTTTGAAGAACTTTGAGTTGATTTGTTACTGTGGCAGGCCGTTGGAGTGATGCTTTGTTACTGTGGTGGTTCTGGTCTTCAGGCCAGAAGATGTTCACTATATCTCTACAGAAGTATTGTGGAGCTGCTACCAGTAGTTTATGAAAACGTCTGTTTGCTCCAGACGTTGGTTGAAATGAAAAGATGGAGGGGATAATATAACCCCCTAGAAATGTTGGTTCAATGCGTGTGAATGGAAAATATCCTCGAGCTCTTTGCTCATTAATGACAATCTCTATGCGTGTTATATGGTGAGATGTTAGAAGTAAATCTTAATTATTGCATACTTAGAAGTGCGAAGGTGGTGGATACGATGAAGAACATTTAAGGATTGGAGGTTTTGTGAATGAATGAAGCCAACGGTGTGCGAATGACATTCCACAGTATTTGAAATAGCCTCTGCAAATATTGGTTTAATGTGTGTTAATGGCATATCTTCTCAATCCTCTCACCCATCAATGACAATTTACACGGTCCCTGCATGATGATGTGTTAGCATTAAAGATTTAGAAGCAAGCCATATATATATATAAACATTATTTTTCTATTATAGACAGGTGCGAAGGTGACGAAGATGGGAAAGAGCAAGCAAGGAAGGAATGGCCAAATCTGAAAAGCGGTCGGATGGGCTTCAAAATAATATTATAGGAGATAATGAGGACAGGTGAGTGTCCAACGGGGAAATTGCACGAGTCAAATTTTTTTACTACAAAACGCGTAAAATGGAAGAGGGCATGATGGTGCAGTTCAACAGACGGTTTGTATATTTGCGGAATTGCGGGAAAGTGGCTAAGTATGGAATAGGAAAATTCCAGTCGAGCTCGTTTTTGGAACTATGGTTTGAATATTTCATGAATGGGCCAACCCGAGGTCCCACGAATGAAATTCCAATTGTCAGTAGAGATGAGGACAAATGGCCGTGTTCGCCCTTGACCAAGTTTTGAGGGATCTAGTCAATTTTGACCTATTTTGGGACTTTGAAAACCTATCGAAGACGAAGTGAAAGAAGTAGAGATCGCGGGATCTCGGCCCCTTTTTGGGTCCTTTTTGGGATTTGGGGATATGTAACGGGAATGGGATGTCGGCCCATGGGTTTACCCATGCTTAGGCCTATTTTGTATGTATAAATAGAAGGCTAGGCAATGTAAGAAGTAGTTGAATAGTGCACAAATGTTGTGCAAGTTGGCTAAGTGCTAAGAGTGGGATCTGTGTGATCAAGATTTGTAAGGCTTCATGCATATTGTATGAGACTTGTAGAGCTAAGTGCAAGTAATTGTAAGAGACTGTGAAGGCTTTGTGCTGCAACGCAAGGAAGGAGGATCTAGCGAGTTGCGCAGGTCTCTTGTCCTAGGTGAAGTAGGGTTTTAAGGCTCTGTGCTTGTAACCGATTGACTAAAGACAATAAAGAAGAAGAGTTGGTGGGTGTAGCCCCTGGGTGGGGGTGAACCACATAAACACTGTGTTGTTTCACTTTGTGCTTGTCTTGATGTATTTATAACTTCTCTTGCTAAGTGATTCGATAGGGATAGATAAATCTGCTTATGCTTTGTGCTATTGATGTGTAAGAATGTTAGATTTGACCTATATGAAGGTGCTTAGTGCTCGATCTGCTAGATATAACCTGCCTATTTATGATAAAGTTCTTAAATACATCATATCTGAGTGAATAATGCGATGCTCTGTTCTATCTGCACAGTAGTTATTGGTTGAATTTTGATGAATTGTTTATTCTAAGTGCTCTGTTAAGTATTATAATAACAGATCTGTGTCTCAACTAAGTTTGCAGACACTTGAGTCTTGCAACCACCCCTGCCTCTACCTCGGGTGAGACTTCATCTGCTTCACAGGTGTTGTCGAAAGGGCAGGTAGTTAGGGTTTTGTTCATGCGTTGTTGTAGCGTTGAACCCTGGGTCTGCCCCTGTGCCAACAAATGGTTCAGTTTTCAGGACTTAAACTATGATTGTTGGGAACTGGAGAAAATTTTTATTCGTAGATCTACTGCTGAAGTGCGCGGTATCAGACATGAAACTGTTATTATTGGGAACTAAGAAAAAATAATCTTTGTGCAAAGATTTGACCTGAGATTGTGAAATCTCTGTGCATAGATTTGTTTCCCTAGTGCGTAAAATTCTACTTGACCTGAGGAGCTCTATGCCAAGAAAAGAGGTCAGATCTGAAGAAAAGAGGTAAGATCTGTAAGCTCTGTGCTCTGATAAAGGTAAGAATAGTGAAAAGTTCTAGATCTAGAAGATTTGTTCTTTGAAAAAGTAAGATAATTGGAAATTTTTGTTTCAAAAGTATGAATCTAGGTGTGTTTGATAGATTTTGTCCTAGCTCGAAAACTATGGCACTAATATATGAAAGAAGGTTTGATATGAGTAGATCTGATAATAATAGTGAGAGATATGTTATACCTATGTAGAGAAAGAATGTTTGGACTAACAAATGGATGTAGGATCCTAGAAAGATTTTTTTTCAGGTTAGCTCCTATGAGCCTAGCGCATAGTACAAGAAAGGTTGGGGATCACTTAAATGAAAGAGAGGATTCACCCTATGTTACAGTTGCAGAAGACTAGGACATATTGCTAAGGAATGCCTTGGGAAAATACCTAGTTGTCTTTGTTGTAAAGCTATGGACCATGAAGTGTTGGACTACCCTGGAATGATTGCTAAGCTGGAAGGAATGAATCCAAATCAAGAAAACCCTAAGGAAGATCTAGAAATAGAAGAACCCCAAAAACAATCAGAGAAAGTATTGATACAAATGAAAGAAACCCTGAATGACCACCGACATGTCAGATTATCAAAGATCTTTAAGGAAAAATAATGCATTGAAGCAAGAATATGAGACTTCGACATTGACTGTGTTCTAGATAAGGAAACACAGGTGAATATCATGATTGAGAAAACTTGGGAAGCTATAGGGAAGCCTGCTATGATCCCTTCATTAGGAGGAATAGGGTTATTCAGAGGAAAGTTGATAAACCTATGTGGGAAGCTTGCTCGCATACCTATGAATGTTAATGGAACTTCGACAGAATAAGATTTTGAGATAATTAAATTTACTGAGGACAGTGCCCCATTTACCATGCTACTAGGAAAACCTTAGATTGACAGAGATCAAGCCAGACGAAAGAAAGAATAAGAAGGTTTGGAATAGAAGAAACAAGAGTTAAAAGATTTCATGACTAGAAGGATCGCACACTTGATTGAAGAACAGGAGAACATATCGAAGTTATTTAACACTAGAGACCCAGATGTCGAAGTTGCAAGAACACTAGAGGACCCACAGAAGAATGAAGTACCTATCCTAGACAAAGAATAAGTATTATCCTGGAACCCTAGGGAAGAATCTCAACAGCGCGAAGTGACTATGTCAAAAGAAGACAAAAATCATAATGGAAAAAGGAATACCGAGATGAAGCTCACTGGAAATAAGGATATAAAGTTAAGTAAGGAGAGAGTCAAGATTGATAAGTTGCAAAAATTTCTAGAGGGAACCTCATAGAAGGAAAATTTGCAAAATTGGAGCTTCGTCGGGATATCAGAACAGCGACACATGGTACTTCGCCATGGTGAAGAAATATAGCCATTGGGGAAATTATAACCGTTTGAGCGATGCTCAGAGCCTCTATTCAGAATGGCACAGTGAGCCTTGCCTATCAATTGATTGCAGGGAAGTTAGTATAAAAGAACTGACCCACCCAAGTCACCGGTTTTGTAGTCAACCTCGCAGGGAAGTACGCAAAAGGTCTTCAGATGAACTGGGCGAAGTACCTGGTGAACCAATTAGAACTTGACTACAGAGAATCCTAGGATCAAGGGTACGAATTTCGTTTCAGCTGGCTATTGATCCTGATCGCTTTCATTGCGTGGGACATGCCATAAGGTGCGACCTCATCGAGCCTTTCGACCATTGGTCGTGAAGTTCAATACATTGTGGTACTCAAGTGACATGAATAAGCAATGGCAGTCAAAAGTCGTGTTCCATATATAATACAATTAGCTGAAGATAGCCATCTATTCTGAGCCTCACATGATGCCAGACATTTTACACCAATTTAGGCCTCTGATGAAGTTCAGTGTGGATCGACATTTCATTGATATCATAGCGTGTGCCTATGAGCACAAGCAATAGCTTCAGTACTATTACAAGCTGACGAAGGAGTACTTGGAAGAGATCACCAAGGATTGGTCGACAAACCTCCTCATTCCAGCAGACCCTGTGGAGATGTTCGACATCGACAGCCCAGAAACTGCGCAGGATACACCCGGACCTAGAAAAACAAAGAAGACTGGCGAAGTACAAGATTTAAGTAGTGCCTTAGTGAAGAATGCTTCCATGTCACCAGAGCAAGGAGGTTATGGTGAAGAGATAGATGGCACAGAAGTTGAAAAGAGGAAAGGCGAAGTAACACCGCCCAGATACGAGGAGGACCCCTCGAAGAGAAGGAGGGTTCCCCCCCCCGAAATCTTCCTCCCATAAGAGATCAAAATACCCCATAACTAAGATGCAGACCATCCTCACCTCTGATGATTTCAATTTCATCATAGCATCCCTGAATGATGCTTCGTTGGAGATAGCAGAGAAGAAAGAAGCTAAACAGGAGGAGATGTACAATAGAATTGAGTTCAAGCTCCAAGGGGTACAATAGGCACTACAGTCTAGCCACATAGTCTCAACTGTGCCTCTGTCATTAGGAACACCAAAAATGGGAGTTGAACCATCTCAACTCCACTTCTTAGCCAATACAGTCGAAGCTCGCCTTCGACGAGCACGTGAAGAAACAGCGCAAGCCACCCAGGCTTTGACATAATTACAAGGGATACTAGTAGAGAAACACAGTGCTGCAGAATAGGAAAATCTGGCTCTCCAAGCAAAGTTCGATGAAGAAAAATCATAGCTGTAGCAAGGAAAGGAACAATTTCTCGCCGAGCAACTCGAAGTGAAGGAAGTGTTCAACAGAGCACTACGCTCCATAACTATCGTAGAAATAAAGGTAGAGGATTAAGTCATGAAGCAAGTAGCACACCTTGAAGACATGATCGAGCAACTGTAGCAGCACATAGCAGACTTGGAGCTATGCACTGTACCTGAGACCCCACAGGAGGTAAAGGACCAAAGAGAAGAAACTTCCAGGAGCGCAGTTGAAAGGCTAAAGGCCCTTACCTTAGAATGTAAGAAATTCACTGATCACAGTGCCCAGACATATGAGAAACTCACTGAGAACCCAAAGTTGCAAGCACTGGAGTTGCAGCACCAGGAAGCAAAGCAGCACACAGAAACACTACAGGCACAGCTGAAAGCCCTGACAGCTGTGGAGAGAATGAAGAGATATTAAGAGCAGTGAACCGCCCAGCAGCAGATCCAGGCTATCCAAAGCAGAGTTAGGGAAGTAACTCAGAGACTCCGACTTGTACAAGACAAGGCTTACCAATTGTTCTTAGAGGTCGAGGGTCAGGGACCAGAACTGGAGCAGGTTAACATCGCAACAGAACAATGCATGGAAGGACCTGTGAATGATGCAGTCATTCAAGAGTTTTTTGAACAAGAGCTTGTAGCACATAAGCAAGTCGAAGCAGTTTAAGCCAAGCTTGAAGTGTTTGAAGCAGAACTTCCCACATCAAAGTGACTCGGGATGAGTCACAGGTGAGTGTTGGCGGCATGTTGGCCCTTAACCAAGTTTAGGGATCTGGTCAAGTTTGACCTATTTTGGGACTTCGATAGCCTGTCGACGACGGAGCGCAAGATGAAGCAGATATCGTGGGATCTCAGCCCCTTTTTGGGTCCTTTTTTGGATTCGGGAATATGTAACGGGAATGGGATGTATGCCCATGGGTTTACCCATGTTTAGGCCTATTTTGTATGTATAAATAGAAGGCTAGGCAATGTAAGAAGTAGTTGAATAGTGCGCAAGTGTTTTGAAAGTTGGCTAAGTGCTAAGAGTAGGATTTGTGTGATAAATATTTGTAAGGCTTCGTGCATACTGTATGAGACTTGTAGAGCTAAGTGAAAGTCAATGTAAGAGACTGTGAAGGCTTTGTGCTGCAACGCAAGGAAGGAGGATCTAGCGAGCTGTGCAGATCTCCTGTCCTAGGAAAAGTAGGGTTTTGAGGCTCTGTACTTGTAACTGATTGACTGAAGACAATAAAGAAGAAGAGTTGGTGGACGTAGCCCCAGGGTGGGGGTGAACCATGTAAACACTATGTTATTCCGCTTTTTGCTTGTCATGATGTATTTATAACTTCTCTTGCTAAGTGATTTGATAGGGATAGATAAATCTACTTCTGATTTGTGCTAATGATGTGTAAGAATGTTATATCTGACCTATATGAAGGTGCTTAGTGCTCGATCTTCTAGATATAACCTGTCTGTTTATGATAAAGTGCTTAAATACATCAGATCTGAGTGAATGATGCAATTCTCTGTTCTATCTGCACAGTAGTTATTGGTTGAATATTGATGAACGATTAATGCTAAGTGATTTGTTAAGTATTATAATCACAGATATGTGTCCTAGCTAAGGTTGCAGACACTTGAGTCTTGCAACCACCCCTTCCTCTACCTCGGGTGAGACTTCATCTGCTTCGTAGGTGTTACCGAAAGGGCCGGTAGTTAGGGTTTTGTTGGTGCGCTTTTGTAGTGTTGAACCTTGGGTTTCCCTTTGTGCCAACAAGACGTGTCATACAAACAACACCCAGAGTTCCATGATATACAAACTGATAGGCGGACTTGCGAGGTGGCTGATATTTTATAGAGCATGTACACTCTTTGGATTGCGGGTTCTTGGGCTGGCAGGCTCAAAATCGAGCCTCTATTTCTCCATGCCTTACAAATAGTACCCAGACGTCCGTGATATACAAATTGAGAAGCGGACTTGCGGGCTCAACATTGCACTTCTATTGTTCTGTGTCCTCCAAAAAACACTCGGAGTTCTGCGATATACAAATTGACAGACAGACTCTAGGGCTGGCGGGCTCAAAATTGGACCTCTATTGTTCTGTGTCCTACAAATAGCACCCAGAGTTCCACGATATACAAATTGACAGATGCACTCCAAGACTGGTGGGCTCAAGATTGCGATTTTCTACATGTATAACATATAACATATATGTTATATATCTAACATATAATATTAAATAATGATATTGTATAATTTAATTAAAAAAAATTATTAAATGAGTCGTAAGCTTCAAGTTCGGGTCCAATTGTAGATCACCGAAGTTTCGGGCGCAAGATGTATTCCGCGCACATGGGGCATGAGAGTTGGATGGTACTGAGAAAGGAACCTACGACCATATAATTCGTGAACTATGAAAAGGAATGGCAATCAGTTGGACTTGTGATGTAGAGATATAGATGGACATGAAAGTTGCCACTCCGTCATCTCAGAACCCACGAGCATAGACATGGATTACCCAAGTTGTGGATGCAATATGTACACTCGGAACACGGGGAATGAGAGTTCGATAAGGCATAGTTAGGAAACCACAGCCATAAAATTGGCTAAGGAGTGACACCAACTATGTGGTGACCAGACTAGTATGTGTACAAAGCAGGGAAAACTAAATATGTACCTTTATAAACTATGGACGGATCAGAAACAAAAGTGCTCAGTCGAACTCGTGGTGTATATTTTATAATTCATGTACAACACCAAGTGTGTGGTGACCAGACCAGTATGTGTACAAACCGAGGAAAACTAAATATGCACCTTTATAAAGTATGTACGGATAGCCACTTTTTGGATCATGGGTTCTCGGGCTGGTGGGCTCGAATGTAATGATCCCAAGCCAAATTCTTTCTTGGAATCACTAACTACTGCTGGTTTATTGAGTTATTAAGTGCATACAAGATTCATCAACACATGGAGATCACAATATATTCAAGATGTAGAAGCACAAGCAAAGATCTGACCTTTTATTATGAGCAATGTAAGATCGATACAATAGATGGATGATCTGGCATAAACCTCAGATGGTCGTACAAGCAATAGATATGAGCTGCTACAAAATGCTCCCGCTAATACAAAATAATGCCTCCAAAGGCTGAATAAGAAATGAAGATCAATACAAGGAGATCTGAATGCCAAACTCTCCAGCTGAAGAATGTCACGCTCCAATAGAAGGCTGAAACCCTCAATAACTCGGCCCTACTGCCAAAAGTGTCCAATCACTCTAAGAAATATGACAATTGATAGATCAGGCAACTGCAAGGAAAACCCAGATGTCCAAATTCCCAAATCCACTCTCAAACTCCGTAGATCTGAATTCTCCACTGAATCGTGTGCCCCACTAGATGAATGAAACCCTAGCTGGTTTGACCCTGATGAAGGAGATCTCCAAATGATCTGAAACTCTCCAAGAATATAGATCAGGTGATGGTAAGAACAACCCAGGTGCCCAAATCTCCAAGATCCCTCTCAATCGCTGTAGATCTGACATCTCCACTGAATGGTGCACCCCACTGGATGACTGAAACCCTAGCAGGTTCGGCCCTGATGAAGGAGGCCTCCAAATGCTATGAAACTCTCCAAGAATATAGATCGGGCTATGAAAACCCTGTGGGAGAAGTTTCAGGCTCATATCTCAAGCAGATCTCCCTAGATCTGAGTTTTACTAAATCACCAGACGTCCCCTATGGCTCCAAGACGTCCCAATCTGCAGACAAACGTAGAATGATGATAACCCTCCAGAAAATCCCTCAAACTGATGGTCCTGCGCCTTTTGAAGCACTAGATGGAGATGGGCTGAGACTAGAATGGTGTGGAGGAGTCTTTCATCCCCGAGCCCAAGCTACGGAACAAGGTGAGTGGATATTTCACCACTGAGTTGCTCACAAGGGTTTGTACAGCAAACCCCCAAACTGAATGCTCAAGAGCAATAGCAAATGCTAATCCAAAACTATAATGAGTAATAGGTGCACCCGAGCCTCTTACTTATAATTTTCCTTCTAATTCTCTGTTGAGTTAGGTTAAATCCCAGGGTTAATCTTCTATTCTTCTGTTGAGTTATCTTTTACTCCTTTCCTTTTCCTTTCTTAAGTCAACTAAAAAATATAACTTTTAACTTCTTGACTTTCCCCCCCTTTCAGTGTGAGACTATGACCTAGTGGGGGTGCCCAGGCCACTGAGTCTCCTCATTACCTCTCTAAGAGGTGGGGGACATTACAGTCTCCCCTGCTTGAAATTGTGTGTCCTCAAGCAATTCCAAACCTGCTTCTCTAACCACATCCTCCTGCTCCCAAGTGGCATCCTCAATGGGTAAATCCTTCCATCTGATCAGATACTCCTTGATGCTTCGGTTTCAGAGCCTCTTCTCTCGAACTTCTAACACCTCCTCTGGAATAAAAACAAGTTGTCCCTCCTCATCCATGGGGGGTATTGCCTCAATAGGCCTGACATGTTGACCGAGGGCTTTCTTAAGGCATGATACATGGAAGACGTTGTGAATTTTGCTACCCTGTGGAAGCTCCAGCTCATAAGCTACTACCCCTATCCTCCTGCTGACTCTGTAAGGTCCAAAGAAACGTGGCTGCAGTTTCTCGACTCCGCTTCTTTTAATGGAGGCTTGCATGTATGGTTGCAACCTCAAATAGACTAAATCACCAACCTCAAAGGTATGATCAACTCCGTGCTTGTCTGCTTGGACCTTTTGCTGGTTTTGCGCCCTCTGTAAATGATCCTTCAATTCCCTGAGAATGTCTTGGCTCTGCTGTATCCAATCCTATACCATCAGAGCCCTACTGTCACCAAATGAAATCTCCACAAATGATAAAGGATCATAGCTATATAAAGCTATGAAGGGTGACATGACAATGGACATATGTTGGGTGGTGTTGTAGCAATATTCTCCCAGATGTAACCATTTGACCCATGCTTTCTGTTGTCCTGCTACGTAGTTTCTGAGGTAACCTTCCACCCATTTGTTGACTATCTCAGTCTGACCATCCGTTTGAGGGTGATAGCTAGTACTAGGAGTTAATTTCGTACCCACTAATCTGAACAACTCTTGCCAAAACATACTCATGAATCTGCTATCCCTGTCACTGATGATGGTTTTGGGTAGGCCATGTAGTCTGAACACCTCTCTGAAAAATAATTCGGCCACCTACGCTGCACTGAAGTCTGTGGCTATGGGAAAAAAGTGTGCAAACTTTGTCAACCTATCTACCACCATGAAAATGCAATCTTTCCCTTGTGCTCTGGGCAACCCGGTGATGAAATCCATGGATATACTTTCCCACTTGTGCTCTAGAATAGGTAAGGGCTGCAACAGTCCTGCAGGGTGTGTGTGCTCATCCTTTTTTTCTTGGCATGTAGTGCATTCTTTGACATGCTTCATCACATCTTCCTTGAGGCCTTTCCATGCAAACCTTTCTCTCACCTGCCTGTATGTCTTACTGATGCCCTGATGCCCTGCTATTGGTGAGTTATGACATGCATGCAGGATCTTAGCTTTGAGAGCTGATCCAGGAACTAAAAAGATCCGACCTTTGTAATAAATGAGGTCATTTATGACCCTGAAGTTGTCATCCTGTATTTTCCCATACAACAATTGACAAGCGAACTGATCCTTTGCATATTCCACTATCAAGTGTTCCTTCCAGTCGACTGACATGCCAGACATGGCAAAAATGGATGGCCTTCTGGATAATGCATCGGCCACTGCGTTGTTCTTTCCTTTGACGAATTCAATGTCAAAGTCGTAGGCTTGTATTTTGATTACCCATTTTTGTTGTCTTTCATTCAAATCCTTCTGCTCCAATAGATATTTAAGACTATTATGGTCTGATTTGACCACAAACCTTGCACCTACCAAATATTGCTTGAATTTGGCTAGTGCAAGCATGATAGCCAGCATTTCTTTGTCGTAAATGTTGTAAAGTAGTTCAGGACCCCTGAGTTTCCGACTTTCATAGGCAAGGGGGTGTCTGTTCTGCATCAACACGGCCCCTATACCTTCCCCCGAGGCATAACACTCCAAAGTGAAGGGTATGTCGAAATCAAGAAGAGTTAGAACTAGGCAGGTGCTCATGACCTCTTTCATTTTCTCCATCGTGACTTGGGCCTCATCATTCCATTTGAAGGACCCATTTTTGGTCAGGTCAGTCAAGGGTGCACACAGTTGAGAAAACCCTTTGACAAATTTCCTATAGTATGTGCATAGGCCCAAGAATCCCCTCAGTTCTGTGAGTGTTTTTAGAGTAGGCCATTCCCTAATGGTTGTTATTTTCTCATGGTGTACCTGTACCCCTTTTGCCCCTATGATGTGTCCCAAGTAAAGCACTTCTGTCATTCCAAACTCACACTTGGATTCCTTGGCGTATAGTGATTGTTCTTCCATGATTGAAAGGATTTGGTCCACATGTCGAAGGTGTTCCTCCCAGGTCTTGCTGTAAATGAGCATGTCATCAAAGAATACCAACAAGTGTTTCC
>JASDQU010509997.1:26092-40975 GCA_032191745.1 Picea mariana | reverse complement strand
ATATATATATATATATATATATATATATATATATATTTAAGCATGAAGTGGGGGCAAACAAATTGTATGTCATATACCAGGGATGATATCTTCTTATAATTTAGCAACAGAGGTCTGTTGACTCACTTTGATTACTCTGGGTTAATTTCCTTCCGACCTTCAAGACACCTTTGCCTACAAGGAATTTTTCCACGAGAGATTTTTACTTTTCAGGGGATTGCCTTGAGTGAAATCAATCGGTTTGAATCTGTTATAAAGGCTAAAGTAGCCAGGATTAACCTAGACATACTTTTCTTTTAGTTAAAAAGAGAGGTGCGTATAAATATTCACTTAACATTACTTTGATACATGTTTCTGAGTTTTCAGAGTTAAGGCGAAATCTTCTCTCTGTGGAGACCAAGGGAGAAGATGATAACCAAAAGGAACAGAAGATTTAAGATGGGTAGATTGGAACAGTAAGAGTATTCGAAAATTCTATAGCGAACATGATCAATCTCACATAAGATTTTCAATGATTCTCGTATTTACTTAAACTCTTTTATTGTATTTCATTTTTATTTAATTTTCATTTAACAAATTTTTCTATTTTTATTTTATTTATTAAATCTCAGAGAAAACTTTTAAGATTAGTCTATAATTCTCATATTCCTCTTATCGTTGATTAGGTGACAATATTTCTATGAATGAGACTTCTTTCAGATTTATCTAAATTCCCTTGAAAACTTCAACTTGGTTCAATAGGTTTTAGAAGCTCATACCTTAAAATTTCTTCATATTTTCAACCAAGTCGACTATTTATTTATCACCTGTTTTGGGAGCATATTACTATTCTGAAATGTTTTTTATGATATTTCGACTATCAACCAATATCCTGTGATAAAAATAAACATGATAGCTATCAGATACTTCTCAAAAGAAATAGTAACCATTACCTGTTTTTTGATTTTCCTATTTTCCTTTTTGAAAACAACAAATGTGTCTGTATTTACAGTGAAAGTAGCAACTTACCAAAGAAATGAAAAACAATGAATCAAAGTAAAGAAATCAAACCGGTATATACAGTGAGAGTTTGGAAACTGTTTATTGCATAAAATGATTCAGGTAACGCCCGTTGATAGGGGTTTAAGGATTTTTCCATCCAGATTTTCCAATAAAAATGAATTCTTCCCTTCAGAAGCTGTGATCTTGAAGGGTCCACACTAGATATGGTCGAATTTATTGTGTTTTCCTAAGTCTTCCTTCCTAGCATCCCACTTTAAAACCAGGTCATCGGGAAAGAATTCCAGATCTTTAGCTTTTTGGTCAAATAGGATTTTCATGATATCTTGATATTTCTGGAGCTTCTCATCTATTTCATCCCTATTTTGATGGACTTCAATCAATTGATTTTTTCTCCTAGTGACGTGATTTGGATCTTCCTTGGCATCTTTCCAGAGTTTCATTACTGGCAGAGAAAGACTAATGGGGAGAACAACATTGGTACCATTTACCATTTGAAAAGGGGACATTCCGATTGATCTCTTAGTGCCTATCCGATTAGCCCACAAAGCATATTTCAAATGTACATGCTAGGCTTTCTTATTTCCATTCAACGCATTTTTAATTGTGGTGATTAGACTCTTGTTCAAGGATTCGGCTAACCCATTTCCCCAAGGATAATAGGCTGTGGAATGCCCTAGTACAATGTTGTACTTCTGACAGAAACTTACCAAAGCCATGGAATTGAAAGCTTGGGCATTATTAATAACTATCTTCCAAGGACAACCAAATCTCGACAAAATGTTTTCTTCCAAGAAACCGATCACCACTATATCTATTGGGTTCCGCATCGGAATAGCCTCTACCCATTTGGTGAAATAGTCAGTGGCAGTCAAAATCCACTTATGTTGTGCACTTGAATGTGGATGTATTTCACCAATGAAATCTATACCCCATTGCTGAAACATATCTTCTGTTTTGATTGGGACCAAAGGTAGTGCAGGAATCTTTTGCTTGCCTAAAAATAGTTGACAAGGGTTACAGGCTCTGACTTTAGCGTTCACATCAGTAAATAGTTTCGACCAATAATATCTAACTCTCAGAATTTTATATGTCGTTTCTCTCCATGCATGATGCCCTCCACACACTCCTTCATGGAATTCGTTTATTATCCTCTATGTTTCAAATTCTACTAGACAACTTAGTAAGAATCCCAGAGGATCCTTCCAATATAGTTGACTGTCCATGATACAATATTTTACTATGTGCAACTTCAACGTTCTAGCTTTGGAAGGAGTCATACTACTCGGGCACTCCAGAGTGAGAAGGTAGGAAACTATGTCTTTATACCAAGTCGAAGAAGATAATTTCTCCTGGATTTGAATCGTAGGTATCTGGTCATCAAACTCTTTGATATCTAGAAGCTCTTCGTAGGATTGTAAATGATTTATCCCAAGTGCCTGGAAATTTGATTCGGCTAGTAATTTAGCCAAACCATGACCTTTGACCAGTTTGGTCGGCTTTACTTCTAGGTCAAATTCTTGAATCTTGGCTAACCATCTGTCTCTTTTTCCGTCACTATCTAGCTGAACTAATATGTCCTTGACAATGTTGGTTGGTACATAGGCGATTACCTTAGAATGGAGCACATAACTTCTGAAAACTTTGAGAGATTTCACCATTGCATATGCTTTCTTTTCTAATATATCTTATCTTAGTTCATAATCTCTGAGACTTTTACTAAATAATGTTATTGGCTGCTCAAAACTTTCATCATTCTTTTGTAAGAGCACGGCTGCGATAGTGTGTTCGGAGGCAAATGAGAAAATCAAGAATTCCTTAGTATAATTTGGGCTGGCTAGCATTGGTGCTTCACCTATAAATCTCATGATACATTTGAATGACACTTAGGCTTCAGTTGTCTATTTAACTTCAATGTCCTTCTTGAGCATATCTGTAATCAATTTTACAATTTCAACGAAGTTTGGGATAAATCTTCTTAAAAAAATATTTTTTCCTAAAAATGATTGAATCTCTTTTCTATTCCTAGGAATATTTATTGTATCTATATATTCAACCCTTTTTGGGTCGATTTTAATTCCATCTCTAGATAATATGTGGTCCAAGAGTTTACCTTTCTGCATAGCAAAATGAGATTTCTTGGGGTTCAGAGACAAATCGAATTTTCGACATTTCTCAAACGTCTGTTTGAGGTGCACAAGGTGCTTTGCATCAGATTTAGAAAATACTTTTAGATCATCAAGATAGATCACTACAAACTTATCTCTTTCGCCGACAAAGGCGATGTCCATAGATTGTTGGAACNAAGGTACCCCATGGGGTGGTGAACACGGTTTTTTTCTTATCATCCTCGTGGACTGCAATTTGATTATAGCCTGAGAAGCCATCAATCATGGACATTCTATTTTCCCCGACCACTTTTTCCAACACGTGGTCCATTTTGGGTAATGGATAATTATCTTCGAGGGATGATTTGTTTAAATTTCTGAAATCTACACACAGTCTGATTTCATCGGTTTTCTTTCTTATCGGGACCAGGTTGGCTACCCACTCAGAGTATCTGAGTGGAATGATGATTTTAGCATCCATGAGCTTCTTTACCTCATTTTCTATCACATGCAGTAGTATGGGATTTATCTGTCTGAGCTTTTGCCTAAACGGTTTAACACCTTGCTTTAGGGGAATTTTGTGTTCGATTACGGTGGTATCATAAGTTCTTAATTCATCATAGGACAAGGCGAAAACATCCTTGTACTGCTTGATTAACTAATCATATTTTCTTTTTCTTTCAGGGGGAAGGTATTTAGATATTTTTACCAGCTTAGGAGTTTCCTTGGTGCCTATATTACAATCTTCAACCTCTTCAGGCTGAGACTGCAAAGTAGACTTCAAGGGAATATCATCATGATCGAATAATCTCTCCAAAGGAATTAGACCTTTAGGGATCTGATTATTTTTCAGTACCAACATGCGATGATTAGCGATCTTATCTCAGAACTCCCATGGATCATCACCTTCTTGCATTATCTAAGCAGGGTCATTTTGATTTTCCTGATCAATATGCGTTTCGGAAAATTCGTCCACCATTTCTAGGAATTATCTGATTTTCTCATCATCATCGAAGACCTGTCAGTGTTGTATATTTTTTGGTATTGAGGGTCCATGCCTCATTTCTATGTGATACTTCAGTTTGAAAACAATATGAGTTACAAACTTCGCGGCTGCTTTGGCCAATGAATCTGCCTTTTGATTTTCTGTTCTGGGGATGTGACGAATATTAAACGATGAGAAAAAAATTTCAATCAGATCCCAGGAACAATTTTTGTAAGAACTAAACCTCGGGTGTTTGGCATGATACTGCTGCTTTATCTGCTTTATAATTAATTCTACATCGCCATAAACTACCAGGTTTTCAATCTTCAACTTTCTGGCAGTCTCTAATCCTAAAACTAGGGCTTCGTATTCGCATGCATTATTGGTGTAATCGATGTGCCATTGTAATCTGTAAGAGAAAGGGATAATAAAATCGTCTCTGGGTGCCAAAAAAAACACTCTAGCTCTTTCTCCTTCACAAGACGAAGCACCATCAAAATACATTTTCCAAACTCCAGTACTATTTACATTTTTATTTTTCTTTTCTATTTTTTATTTTTCTATACAAATATCTTCTATACATTGATCTAAATCATTGTTAGCCCTTGGGTATGGAAGTACACGAAGATCAAGGAAGAAAAAGGAGAATGCGAAATTCACGGAAGACACAATGACTGTTACTGGGTCGAAGTGAGCAAAAGAGCAGAAAAGATAGAGAGAAGTAAGTCATTGGATGAGAATATTGAGGATGATAGATCAACAAGAAAGAAGGATCGTGGACAACTCAGAAAGCGGAGAAATCCACCATTGGATGCCTTAAATCACCCCGTGAGAAGGAAGGAAAGACAGGCTGGCGAAGCATTGAAAATATGGGTCAAGTTGACCTAGGGTTTTAGACACCTAGGGTTTTGGTATCTAGGGTTTTGGACACCTAGGTTTCGGCGTAAAGATGTTGGTGAGCTATTGTAATGTATAAATAAAGGTCATGAGGACCTAGTTTGGGTTGGTACAGTATTGTTGGGTATAGTTGTATTGATGTTAAGAGTGATTATTGGTGTGTGAGAGAGAAGCGCTGAGTGTGAGAACCTTCTGGTATTGTAAGATCTTCAGCTGAGTACGAATATCAACCCTACAGCTGGGTGCGCAGGGAGGGGAGAGAAAGAGAGGAGAAGAAAGAGGATCTGCTGGCTAAGAGCACAGACAAGAACTGTATGCTTCATCTTAATATATTATAAAGAACAGTTCTGTGGACGTAGCCCTAGAGAGAGGGTGAACCACGTATATTTTGTGTTGTGTGTGATTGGTATTCTGTCTCTGTCATTGATATACCATGAGTGAATTACTGTTTTAGATCTGATAAGTAGATGTGCATAGTAGATCCTAGCTGATAAGTGATATATGAATGCTGTGTTGTTCTTGTATTAGCCCCACTTGATATTCCCCTTGGCTGTAGACATCTCTGTCCTGCAACCTCCTCATAACTGCTTTGGGTGAGACTGCATCTGATTCGCAGGTGTTGCCGAAAGGGCCAATAGTTAGGGTGTGTTGGTGCGCTCTTGGAGATGAACCCTGGGTCTGCCCCTATGCCAACAAATGGTTATGTTGCTGGGACAAGAATCTTCTTGAGGGAATGTCAAGGTGGTTCCCATCTAAGACAGAGAATAAAAAATGGATAGAGGATTAAGAAAAGGACTTCAATGAAGCCCAGAACAAGAACCCTAATATTAGTACAAAGGTTTGGTTGGAGAAATATATCTTCACTGATATAAATGAAATTTTGTTTGGGGGAATCCATCAGGAGCTGTATGAGTGGCTAGCTAGATTAGCAAATACCCAGTTTGAGATCCGATCTAGACCTCCTATAGTGTGGATTCCAGAGCTGATCAAGAAGGTCAAGAGAATTGATAACACCATATCATGAGTAGTAGATCACTAGTTTGACAATACCATTGGAGGGTACATCACAAAGTTTGTTGTTGACAGAGTAGAGTCATACAACCAAGCTGAGAGATATTTATTTAAGGGACCTAGAGGAAAATTTTTACAATTCCTGAAGTTTAGACTCAAGATGCTATTGCATGAGAATAACATCTTGAAGATACAGTAGATTGGTTAGATCTAGAAAGGCTAATGTTCAAGAATTCGAACAGTGACAGCGAAACAGAAGTTGGACACACACGCAATGGGAGAGTGTTCAAAGAAGTTCACCTTGCGAACTTGTTCAAGTAGAACTATGGGGATGAAGGTTTCTATAGTGGAGAAGAGGCAGATCTGTCAGACGAGGAGCATTCAGAACCTGCTGGGACAGAGGAAGGGAAAGTTGAAGAGCTTCGCCGAGAAGAACCTGAGACTTCAGAAACTGCACAAACCATTGAAGTAAGTACTATTGTTCCTCCTGTTGATTCAACAACACTAAGCAACTAGAATAGTCAGAGTCACCAGAGTCCTTAGAGTACTATTACTAGCAGTTCGACACATACTCAGTGAGGGACCCTAGGAAGATCTATGGAAGATGAGATGAGACTTCCTATATTTAGGGGAGATGGATCTAAATATCATGATCATCACTGGTTCCTATGTGAAGCTGTATGGAATATTAAAAATGTCACTGATGAAGCTGTCAAAAGAACCCAGTTTAGTACCACTTTAAAGGATCACGCACTGAGCTAGTACATGAAGCTTGTTCAAGGACTTGCACAGCCTAAGCCACTGAATTAGATTAAAAATGCACTGATTGCAGAGTTCAAGAAACTTAAGTTGGAGTCACAATGTATTACAGAGCTGAAAGAGATCAAGCAGAAGGTGGCCGAACCTGTTTGGGAATTCGATCAGAGATTCAAAACCTTAATAGGTTGATTGACTTTTCAGATCCCAGATGAACAGAACAAAGAATGGTTTATTGCTTCCCTCTTACCACACATCAAAGTTCCTCTGATGCAACAGAAGATTGCTTCGCAGTTTGAGGAACTGGAGATCGCCATGAATTTAGAATCAGCCCCTATGGGAGAATCTAGTTCAACTATGAGTTAGATCTTGAGTCAACTAACTAGTTTGTCTCTGCAGGTCGAAGATATGAAGAAATAAAAGGGAAAAGATAAAAGAGAAGACATATGGTGTGTTAGATGTAGATCAGAAGGCCATGACAAGGAACACTGTCCCCTATTCAATGAATACTTAGCTTCTGGAGCTCCGATCCCTTTGAAGCAAGTCACCTTACCCTGGTGTGAGGTATGTAGAAATAGGCATCGCCCTAGTGAGTGCTATTACATGCAAAAATATGTTCAGACACCCACAAATTTGTATTGCACATTCTGTAAGTCTGTGGGACATAATGATAGGGATTGTAGGGCTTAAAATCTCATGCATGAAAGTTCGAGAGACATATATAAGATTCAAGGCAAAGTACCACAAGAAGGAAACACTACGCAGTATAAATCCCCTGGGAGAGGAAAATTTAATCCTCGCGGTGGATTCATAGGAGGAGGAGGAGGAGGAGGAATGGGTCAAGGCCGAGGACAGATAATATGTTATAACTTCACACAACCAAGACACCTCACAAGGGATTTCCAGAACCCTTGTACTACTTGCAACTACTGCAGCTCGTTTGAACATGTTATAAAAGATTGTCCTGTGCTACTAGCTAAGCTTCAGGAAAGACGAGGACCTCACCAGAACCCGCAAGTACAACTGATATATGCTGAACCTCACGGAGAAGACCCTAGAGTGGCTGTTATAACCAGAGGAGGTGTTGTTATAGGAGAAGACATACTGACCCAAGGAAAGATTATAGAAGACTCGAGAATCAAGAAAGCTACAGAGAAGACACAAATGTTTGATGCAAAGAAAGAAAGACAAATGTTTGAGGAGGCAAGAAAAGAATTCAGAGGAGACTAGGGTTCCTCACCAAAGACAAGACCAGAAGTGACAGAATATGGAATGCCTATGGCATTTGATCAGTCTACTTCACCAAAAGAAGGAAAAGAGGTAAGCAAGCTCATGGAATTTCTATATACTTGTATTAAGTTGATTCAGGATGAGAGTGTTGTACAAGAATTACAAAATTTAATCAGACACTATGAACTAGGAAAGATAGACCCCTTACTGAATAGGGCAGTACACCAAATCGGTAAGAAGAGAAGGAAAAATAATGAATTACATTTGAATGCTCAAATAGGAGAGTATGAGATAGATTATGTAGTCCTTGACTTAGGTTCAGAGGTCAATTTCATGACGAAGCAAACATGGGCACTGATGGGAAAACTGAAGTTGATCTATTCCCCTATTAGTCTTAGGATGGCCAACCAACAAGTTGTAAGTCCATTTGGCAGATTGGAACATGTCCCTGTGGACATTGATGGAGTAAGAACATTTGCAGATTTTGAGGTAATTGAGATAGTTGACAACAACTGCCCTTACCCTGCGCTGTTAGGAATTGATTGGGCCTTCAATAATTCCACTATGGTTGATTTAAAGAAGAGACATATGAATTTTGAAAAAGAAGGCCTTAGGGTCATTGCACCCTTATCCAGATGAAGGTCAATGATACATAGATCTCATCAAAGAAGAAGACTATGCATATGAACTGGAAAACATATACAAATTAACAGCTAGACAAAAAAATTACATTAATCCTATAACTGATGGAAACTTAAGCTGGTGAAGTGATAGCGTATGCTCATTAGACTCAAAAGAAGCACTGGAGAATTGGCAGAATAAAATGTATGAAGTATCTACAAGAAGATGCTGGATCGAAACAACAATAAGTAACTTACCCACCTTTGATGGTCTAAATCCTTTAGACACCTTCTTGTCAGACTTTGAAGAAAGTGTACCAATACAACAAAGATTGTTGGAAATGGATGAGGCCTTGAAAGAAACCCCAACAAGATGGTGGGGGACACACAAAAACAACATTGCAGACTGGGTACAATGTCGTACCTTGATGACAACATGGTTCTTAGCACAAGTAGAAGGCTGCGAAGTTCGCTACATAGGTCGAAGCTGTCCAAAGGACCATGTGTGAAGCTATGAGGAAGCCTGGAGCAACGTTCCTCAAGAGCAATGGGTACGCAAATTCATCAACACACTAGACACGACACCTATCAATTGGTACCTTCAAGCAGAGCTACGCCTCATCACTACAGATTGGACAGGTATGATTCATAATTTTGTAACCACCTTCTTATTTTAAAGTCAATATCCTTCAGTAGATCAATCACTAAAGATTGTTAGATAGAAAGTATTTGAGGAGGCCTCTAGCCTCCCTTTAGAGAAAGACAAGGACGAATGGACTGTGCCTCTACAAAAATTGCAAGGCTGCTACAACATCAACGCTGATGAAGATGATGATCTGAGGAAGGTGAACATCATAGAAACAGAAGGCCAGAGAAATGTAGAAGGACCAGGAGTTGAGTTACCATTTATTGGATAGCCGATTAAGATTAAGAAAGTCAATATTGGAACAAAACAAACACTGAATCTTGCAAATGTCGAAGATTATTGAGATGCTGCTATCATTGGGAATATTAAAGAGATTCTGCATGAATATTAGGACTTGTTTCCGACCAAATTCACTGATATGAAGGGTATTAAAGTACCCATGGGAGAGATGAGGATCCCTTTGAAACTAGATGAAAAACGAGTCAAACTGAGACCTTACAGGTTGAACCCTAAATATAAGGAGAAAGTGAAGATTGAGATCGACAGAATGCTGGAAGCAGGGATTATAGAACCTATCAAAGAGTTAGAATGGATTATCCCTATGGTGGTGCAAGACAAGAAGACAGGAGAAATCAGGACTTGCGTAGACCTCATAAAGATGAATGATGTCTATTTACACGACCCCTTCCCTACACCATTCACTGACAAAGTGTTAGATAATGTGGGAGGCCAAGAGGTACATTCTTTTACAGATGGATTCTCAGGATACCATCAGATCCGGATTGCCAAGGAAGATCGCCATAAGACCACGTTTGCAACAGAATGGGGATCCTACCAATATACAGTGATGCTATTTGGATTGAAGAATGCCCCAACCATGTTTTCCAAGGTGGTGGTCGAAGCATTCAAGGAGTTTCTGCATAATTTTCTAGAAGCATATTTTGATGATTGGACTATTTTTAGTTTATTGAAGAATCATATTGAATGTCTAAGGCTAATGTTGGATAAATGCAGGCAGTGTCAAATTGCCCTGAACCTGAAGAAATGCATTTTATTTTCACCATTTGGAGTGTCGTTAGGTCATATTGTGTGTAAGAAAGGATTGCTGGTAGATCCATCCAAAATTGACATTATAGTTGATCTACCCCCTCCTACTTCAGTCAAATAGCTGTGCACTATGCTGGGACACACAAGATACTATAGGAAATTCATTAAAGGATATGCTCAAATTACAACATCCATGGAGAAGCTATTGGAAAAAGTTTTTCAGTTTATTTGGATAGAAGAATTCCAGCAGAGCTTCGACATACTGAAACAGAAAATGGTTACTGTGCCTATTCTGGTTTTCCCAGACTGGACCAAGGAATTTCATGTGCATGTTGATGCGTCTTCCATCGCTTTAGGAGATGTGTTAGCACAAACTGGAGGAGGATATATTGACCACCCGTTAGCCTATGCTAGTAGGAAGCTATCAACTGTTGAGATTAATTACACCACCACTGAGCGAGAAGGGTTAGCCATGGTATACGCATTGCAGAAATTTCACCACTACTTGTTGGGAGGACACTTTAAAATGTTTACTGATCACTCCATGCTGAAATACCTAGTCAACAAGCTAGTGATGGGGGGGGAGGATATGCAGATGGCTTATGCTATTTTAGGAATATGATTTTGAGATCATAGTAAAGCCAGTGAGAATGAACAAAGGTCCTGATCACTTGTCAAGGTTGGAACATGGTGAAGAGCCGACCAGTTTGGAGGATGCACTACCAGATGCACAACTACTGGCCATTAGAAAGATCGATGACCACTTCGTAGAGATAGTTCAGTTCCTATCAATAGGAATGACACCTAGTGAGTACACAATTCCTCAGAAGAAACAACTAGTAGTGCACGTTGCAGACTTCTCACTTATAGCTAGACATTTATACGAGATGGGACTTAATGAGATATTCATAAGATGTGTTATGGAGGCAGAACGACCACTGATCCTCACATAAGCTCATGAAGGCATCGCAGGAGGACATTACGCAGGGAGAGAAACTGCGCAGAAGGTTCTTAGAGATGGCCTTTGGTGGCCTACCTTACATAGAGATTCTAAAGACTATTCCAGAGCCTACGACATATGCCAAAGAGTTAGGAAACCATCCAGAAGAGATGAAATTCCATTAGCCCCACAACTGACCCTACAAGCATTCGAGAAATGGGCCATTGACTTCGTTGGACTTATAAACCCACTAGGAAAGTGTACAAGAGCAAGGTACATAATTACAACAACATAATACTTGACTAGATGGGCTGAAGCAAGAGCAGTTAAGGACTGTAGTGCAACTACAGTTGTGAGCTTCATATTTGATGACATCATAACTAGGTTTGGATGCCCAAAGATCCTTATGAGTGATCAAGGTACACATTTCATCAATAAGACAGTTGAAGCCTTGACTGAAGAATTTGCAATCCACCATCAAAAGAGCACACCATACCATCCACAAGAAAATGGGATAGTTGAAGAATTCAACAAAATCTTGGAGACAACGTTGACAAAGATTTGTAGTTTGAAAAAGGATGATTGGGATCTAAGAGTACCAACAGTATTATGGGTCTACAGAACCACTTGCAAGAAGCTGACAATGCAGATACCTTTTAAAGTTGGTATACGGTCTTGAAGTTGTTGTTCCAATGGAATATTTGGTACCAAGCCTGAGAATTGTTGCCTTTACAGATATGGATGACCCTGGCGCTGCTCAAGAGAGGCTTGCACATTTGGTTGAATTGGAGGAAGACATATTTGTTGCAGGATTGCATCAACAAGTACAGAAGAAAAGAGAGAAGGCCTACCATAACAGACACATTAGGAAGAAGGCATTTAAACAAGGTGATCTAGTTCTGATATATGACAGTAAGTTCATCAAACATCTTGGGAAGTTAAGAACGCATTGGCTAGGGCCATATCGGATCGCTTATGTTACAGAGGGAGGAGCTGCGCAATTGAAGACTTTGAATGGGGAGTGAAAGGAAGGATTAGTGAATGGGAGCCGGTTGAAATTGTACTATGACAACCAGCTGCCCCGAAGTTCTTAGTATACGCAAGAGGAAAAGGGTCTAGGTACCAGGTGCAGTTGAAACTGGGTACCAGACACAGGAAAGTCAGTCTACACAAGGAGGAAAAGGATGCATAGAGCATAAAGTAGAGGTTGTACTACATAGTCTGAAATCGAAGTAAAACAGGAAGTTGAGATCTGAAGTGCCTTAGGACGCATCACAGGTGAGTGTTTGGGGCCTATTAGCCCTTGGGTATGGAAGTATGAGAAGATCAAGGAAGAAAAAGGAGAATGCGAACTTCACGGAAGACACAATGACTGTTACTGGGTCAAAGTGAGCAAAAGAGCAGAAAATATGGAGAGAAGTAAGTCATTGGACGAGGAGATTGAGGATGATAGATCAATAAGAAAGGAGGATCGTGGACAAATCAGAAAGCGGAGAAAGCCACCATTGGACGCCTTACAGCACCACGCAAGAAGGAAGGAAAGACAATCCGGCGAAGCTCTGAAAATACGGGTCAAGTTGACCTAGGGTTTTAGACACCTAGGGTTTTGGTATCTAGGGTTTTGGACACCTAGGTTTCCGCCTAAGGATGTCGGTGAGCTATTGTAATGTATAAATAAAGGTCATGAGGACCTAGTTTGGGTTGGTATGGTATTGTTGGGTATAGTTGTATTGATGTTAAGAGTGATTATTGGTGTGTGAGAGAGAAGCGCTGAGTGTGAGAGCCTTCTGGTATTGTAAGATCTTCAGCTGGGTGCAAAGATCGACCCTGTAGCTGGGTGCGTAGGGAGGGGAGAGAAAGAGAGGAGAAGAAAGAGGATCTGCTGGCTAAGAGCGCAAACAATAACTGTATGCTTCATCTTAATATATTATAAAGCACAATTTTGTGGACGTATCCCTAGAGAGAGGGAGAACCACATATATTTTTTGTTGTGTGTTATTGGTATTCTGTCTCTATCATTGATATATTGTGAGTGCATTACTGTTTTAGATCTGATAAGTAGATGTGTAGAGTAGATCCTGGCTGATAAGTGATATATGAATGTTGTGTTGTTCTTGTATTAGTCCCACTTGATATTCCCCTTGGTTGTAGACATCTTTGTCCTGCAACCCCCTCATAACTGCTTCGGGTGAGACTGCATCTGCTTCACAGGTGTTGCCGAAAGGGCCAATAGTTAGGGCTTGTTGGTGCACTCTTGGAGCTGAACCCTGGGTTTGCCCCTGTTCCAACAATCATCATCGATCGATAATATATAGTTTCCTAAATCCTGATCTGCAACATAAACATGATAATTTCTCGGATTCAGCGGATCACTTACTGTAAATGCCAACCTTGTTTCTCTGTACAAGCAGGTGAACTGTCCGCTGAAGATCGATATTGTAGTGTATGTCATGTCGAGTTGAAGGGATCCTCCAAGTTTGGAGCCCCAAGACCTGGACAACAACATGCTGTACTTTGGAGGGATATCAACAACAACCACATCCATCAAAACACTTTTTATAGGAATCTGTGCAAGATTAACCACTAAATATTTAATCATACCCATACATTTAACTTTTCTCGAATCAAAAGAATACAGATCTCCGTATGGTTTGTTAATTTTGAGACCAAGTCTATCCATAATAGTTTTGGGCATCACATTGTGGGAGGCTCCAGAATCCAACATGCAGTTATGAAGCATATGATCATGCACAGTTAGCGTAATGTAGAAAGGAGTGACAAAATCTATGGAATTTTCAAAATGCGGACGAAACATTATAGTTGGTTTATCATCTTCTAAATTTATAACATCAGCATGACTTTCGACATTAGTAAAATTTATCATTTTGGCAATTTGTTTTCTATATGTAGGGTTTTTTGCCAATTCAACCAGAGGCACATGGATCTTGATTTTATTAATCTTGTTCTCTAAACTGAAACTTCCTGTTGCCTTTTCGACTTCTCTGGTTGGGGCTTCTATCTCCCTTTTTTCTGATTTATTAGTTTGTGTTTCTTTCGTTTCAGCTGTTTTTGTTTCGACAGTCTGTGTTTCAGCTGCTCTTGTTTTAGCATTTTGTGTTTCAGCTGCTTTTGTTTTCGCAGTCTATGTTTCAGATGCTTTTGTTTTGGCAGTCTGTGTTTCAGATGCTGGTTGAGCTGCCTCATTCGCTTTATTTCTCGACAAGATTTTCTTCGGTTGGGCAGTTGCGATATTTCTATCTCTGGGCTTTAAATTATACTTTTGTTGAAGCTTGGCCATTATATTGTCAACGATTCCTTGATAAGCAAAATCTTCTATGATATTTATGCTATCATCATTATTAGACTAGTATTCTGCGTTTAAAGACCTTTCATAATCTTGCCTTGTCAAATAAGGTTCTTGACAATCATCGCCAAAATTATTGTCAAAAACCTTATTGATGGGGAATATATGGATCCTATAATGTCTTGTGTCATATAACATATTTTAACTTGAATTCATTCTACACTAAGACGTTATAAACTATAATTTTGTTTTATATAAATAAATTTACAATTTTTATAGGAAAATAAAACATTTATCACTTCAATCTAAAAGCAAAAAGATTTTTTTTTTTTTTTTTTTT
>JASDQU010509997.1:931-16294 GCA_032191745.1 Picea mariana | reverse complement strand
GAGCTTTGATTACTCTGGGTTAATTTTCTTCCGACCTTCAAGACACCTTCGCCTACAAGGGATTTTTCCACGAGAGATTTTTACTTTTCAGGGGATTTCCTTGAGTGAAATCAATCGCTTTGAATCTGTTATAAAGGCTAAAGTATCTAGGATTAACCTAGACATACTTTTCTTTCAGTTAAAAAGAGAGGTGCGTATAAATATTCGCTTAACATTACTTTGAGACATGTTTCTGAGTTTTCAGAGTTAAGGCAAAATTTTCTCTTTGTGGAGACCCAGGGAGAAGATGATAACCAAAAGGAATAGAAGATTTAAGATGGGCAAATTGGAACAGTAAGAGTATTTGAAAATTCTATAGCGAACATGATCAATCTCACATAAGCTTTTCAATGATTCTCATATTTCCTTAAACTCTTTTATTGTCTTTCATTTTTATTTAAATTTCATTTAATAAATTTTTTATTTTTATTTTATTTATTAAACCTCAGAGAAAACTTTTAAGATTAGTCTATAATTGTCATATTCCTCTTATCATTGATTAGGTGACAATATTTCTATGATTGAGACTTCTTTTAGATTTAGCTAAATTCTCTTAAAAACTTCAACTTGGTTCAGTAGGTTTTAGAAGCTCATACCTTAAAATTTCTTCATATTTTCAACTAATTCGACTATTTATATATCACCTGTTTTAGGAGCATATCGTTATTCTGAAATGTTTTTCTCATATTTCGACTATCAACCAGTATCTTGTGATAAAAATAAACATGAGATTTGTCAGATACTTCTCAAAAGAAATAGTAACCATTACCTGTTTTTTGATTTTCCTATTTTCCTTTTTGAAAACAACAAATGTGTCTGTAATTACAGTGAAAGTAGCAACTTACCAAAGAAATGAAAAACTGTGAATCAAAGTAAAGAAATCAAATTGGTATATACAGTGAGAGTTTGGAAACTATTTATTGCATAAAATGATTCAGGTAATGCCCATTGGTAGGGGTGTTAAGGATTTTTCCATCCAGATTTTCCAATAAAAATGAATTCTTCCCTTCAGAAGTTGTGATCTTGAAGGGTCCACACTAGATATGGTCGAATTTGCTGTGTTTTCCCGAGTCTTCCTTCCTAGCATCCCACTTTAAAACTAGGTCATCGGGAAGGAATTCCATATCTTTAGCTTTTTGGTCAAATAGGGCTTTCATGATATCTTGATATTTCTAGAGCTTCTCATCTACTTCAGCCCTATTTTGATGGACTTCAATCAATTGATTTTTTCTCCTGGTGACGTGATTTGGATCTTCCTTGGCATCTTGCCAGAGTTTCATTACGGTCAGAGCAAGATTAATGGGGAGAACAACATCGGTACCGTATACCATTTGAAAAGGGGACATTTTGATTGATCTCTTAGTGCCTATCCAATTAGCCCACAAAGCATATTTCAAATGTACATGCCAGGCTTTCTTATTTTCAGTCAACACTTTTTTAATTATGGTGATTAGAATCTTGTTCAAGGATTCGGCTAACCCATTGCCCTGAGGATAATAGGCTTTGGAATGCCCTAGTACAATGTTGTACTTCTAGCAGAAACTTACCAAATCCATGGACTTGAAAGCTTAGGCATTATCAGTAACTATCTTCCAAGGACAACCAAATCTCGACAAAATGTTTTCTTCCAAGAAACCGATCACCACTATATCTATTGCATTTCGCGTCGGAATAACCTCTACCCATTTGGTGAAATAGTCAATGGAAGTCAAAATCCACTTATGTTGTGCACTTGAATGTGTATGTATTTCACCAATGAAATCTAGACCCCATTGCTGAAACAGATCTTCTGTTTTGACTGAGACTAAAGGTAGTGTGGGAATCTTTTGCTTGCCTGAAAATAGTTGATAGGGGTTACAGGCTCTGAATTTAGCGTTCACATCAGTAAATAGTTTCGACCAATAATATCCAACTCTTAGAATTTTATATGTCGTTGCTCTCCATGCATGATGCCCTCCACACACTCCTTCATGGAATTCGTTTATTATCCTCTATGTTTCGGATTCTACTAGACAACTTAGTAAGAAGCCCATAGGATCCTTCCAATATAGTTGATTGTCCATGATACAATATTTTACTATGTGCAACTTCAACGTTCTAGCTTTGGAAGGAGTCATACTGCTCGGGCACTGCAGAGTGAGAAGGTAGGAAACTATGTCTTTATACCAAGTTGAAGAAGATAATTTCTCTTGGATTTGAGTCATAGGTATTTGGTCATCGAACTCTTCGATATCTAGAAGCTTTTCGTAGGATTGTAAATGATTTATCCCAAGTGCCTGGAAATTTGATTCAGCTAGTAATTTAGCCAAACCATGACCTTTGACCAGTTTGGTCGGCTTTACTTCTTGGTCAAATTCTTGAATCTTGGCTAACCATCTGCCTCTTTTTCTGTCACTATCTAGTTGAACTAATATGTCCTTGACAATGCCGGTTGGTACATAGGTGATTACCTTAGAATGGAGCACATAAGTTATGAAAACTTTGAGAGATTTCACCATTGCATATGCTTGTTTTTTTAATATATCATATCTTAGTTCAAAATCTATGAGACTTTTACTAAAGAATGCTATTGGCTTCTCAAAACCTTCAACGTTCTTTTGTAAGATCACGACTTCGATAGTGTGTTCGGAGGCAAATGAGAAAATCAAGAATTCCTTAGTATAATCTAGGCTCACCAGCACTGGTGCTTCAGCTATAAAGTTCTTGATACATTCGAATGACGCTTAGGCTTCAGTTGTCCATTTAACTTCGGTGTCCTTCTTGAGCATATCTGTAATCAATTTTACAATCTCAATGATGTTTGGGATAAATCTTCTTAAAAAATTAATTTTTCCTAAAAATGATTGAATCTCTTTTCTATTCATAGGAATATTTATTGTATCTATATATTCAACCCTTTTTGGGTCGATTTTAATTCCATCTCTAGATACTATGTGGCCCAAGATTTTACCTTTATGCATAGCAAAATGAGATTTCATGGGGTTCATAGACAAATCAAATTTTCGACATTTCTCAAACGTCTGTTTGAGGTGCACCAGGTGCTCTGCATCAGATTTAGAAAATACTATTAGATAATCAAGATAGATCACTGCAAACTTATCTCTTTCGTCGACAAAGGCGATGTCCATAGCTCGTTGGAACGTGGCTCCCGCGTTCATCAGTCTGAATGGCATTTTGTAATACATGAAGGTACCCCATGGGGTGATGAACACGGTTTTTTCCTTATCATCCTCGTGGACTGCAATTTGATTATAGCCTGAGAATCCATCAATCATGGACATTCTATTTTCCCTGACCACTTTTTCCAACATGTGGTCCATTTTGGGTAATGGATAATTATCTTTGAGGGATGATTTGTTTAAATTTCTGAAATCTACACACTGTCTAATTTCATCGGTTTTCTTTCTTATCGGGACCAGGTTGGCTACCCACTCGGAGTAACTGAGTGGAATAATGATTTTAGCATCTAGGAGCTTCTTTACCTCATTTTCTATCATAGGCAGTAGTATGAGATTTATCTGTCTGAGCTTTTGCCTAAACAGTTTAACACACTGCTTTAGGGGAATTTTGTATTCGATTATGGTGGTATCATAAGTTCTTAATTCATCATAGGACAAGGCGAAAACATCCTTGTATTGCTTTATTAACTCATCATATTTTCTTTTTATTTTAGGGGGAAGGTATTTAGATATTTTTACCATCTTAGGAGTTTCCTTGGTGCCTATATTACAATCTTCAACCTCTTCAGGTTGAGGCTGCAAAGTAGACTTCAAGGGAATATCATCATGATCAAATAATCTCTCCAAAGGAATTATACCCTTAGGGATCTGGTTATTTTTCAGTACCAACATGCAATGATTAGTGATCTTATCTTAGAATTCCCGAGGATCATCACCTTCCTGGATTATCCAAGCAGGGTCATTTTGATTTTCCTGATCAATATGTGTTTCGAAAAATTCGTCCACCATTTCTAGGAATTATCTTATTTTCTCATCATCATTGAAGACCTGCCAGTGTTGTATATTGTTTGGTATTGAGGGTATGTGCCTCATTTCTATGTGATACTTCAGTTTAAAAACAATAGAAGGTACAAACTTCGTGGCTTCTTTGGCCAATGAATCTGCCTGTTGATTTTTTGTTCTGGGGATGTGATGGATATTAAACGATGAGAAAAAAATTTCAATCAGATCCCAAGCACAATTTCTGTAAGACCTCAACCTCGAGTGTTTGGCATGATTCTACTGCTTTATCTTCTTTATAATTAATTATGCATCGCCATAAACTACCAGGTTTTCAATCTTCAACTTTCTGGCAGCCTCTAATCCTAAAACCAGGGCTTTGTATTCACATACATTATTGGTGTAATCAATGTGCCATTGTAATCTGTAAGAGAAAGGGATAATAAAATCATCTCTGGGTGCCACAAAAAACACTCTAGCTCTTTCTCCTTCACAAGACGAAGCACCATCAAAATACATTTTCCAAACTCCAGTACTATTTACATTTTTATTTTTCTTTTTTCTTTTTTTGTACAAATTTCTTCTATACATTGATCTAA
This sequence comes from Picea mariana, assembly GCA_032191745.1. NCBI lineage: Eukaryota > Viridiplantae > Streptophyta > Pinopsida > Pinales > Pinaceae > Picea > Picea mariana. The sequence goes on along the minus strand of JASDQU010509997.1, from coordinate 11,697 downwards.
ATCATTGTTAGCCCTTGGGTATGGAAGTACACAAAGATCAATGAAGAAAAAGAAGAATGTGAAATTCGCGGAAGACACAATGACTATTACTAATTCGAAGTGAGCAAAAGAGCAGAAAAGATGGAGAGAAGTAAGCTGTTGGATGAGGAGATCGAGGATGACAGATCAACAAGAAAGAAGGATTGTGGACAACTCATAAAGTGGAGAAATCCACCATTGGATGCCTTAAATCACCGCATGAGAAGGAAGGAAAGACAGGTTGACGAAGCACTGAAAATATGGGTCAAGTTGACCTAGGGTTTTGGTATCTAGGGTTTTAGACACCTATGTTTCGGCCTAAGCATGTCGGTGAACTATTGTAATGTATAAATAAAGGTCATGAGGACCTAGTTTGGGTTGGTACGATATTGTTGGGTATAGTTGTATTGATGTTAAGAGTGATTATTGGTGTGTGAGAGAGAAGCGCTGAGTGTGAGAGCCTTCTGGTATTGTAAGATCTTCAGCTGGGTCCAAAGATCAACCCTGCAACTGGGTGCATAGGGAGGGGAGAGAAAGAGAGGAGAAGAAAGAGGATCTGCTGGCTAAGAGCGCAGACAAGAACTGTATGCTTCATCTTAATATATTATAAAGAACAGTTCCATGGACGTAGCCCTAGAGAGAGGGTGAACCATGTATATTTTGTGTTGTGTGTGATTGGTATTCTGTCTCTGTCAATGATATACCGTGAGTGCATTACTATTTTAGATTTGATAAGTAGATGTGCAGAGTAGATCCTAGCTGATAAGTGATATATGAATGTTGTGTTGTTCTTGTATTAGCCCCACTTGATATTCCCCTTGGTTGTAGACATCTTTGTCCTACAATCCCCTCATAACTACTGCGGGTGAGACTGCATCTGCTTTGCAGGTGTTGCCGAAAGGGCCAGTAGTTAGGGTGTGTTGGTGCGCTCTTGGAGTTGAACCCTGGGTCTTCCCCTATGCCAACAAATGGTTCTATTGCTAGGACAAGAATCTTCATGAGGGAATGTCAAGGTGGTTCCCATCTAAGAAAGAGACTCAAAAATGAATAGAGGATCAAGAAAAGGACTTCGCTGAAGCCCAGAACAAGAACCCTAACCTTAGTATAGAGGATTGGTTGGAGAAATATATCTTCACTGATATACACAAAATTTTATTTGGGGGAATCCATCAGGAGCTGTATGAGTGGCTAGCTAGATTGGTAGATACCCAGTTTGAGATCCAATCTAGACCTCCTGTAGTGTGGATGTCAGTGCTGATAAAGAAGGTCAAGAGAGTTGATAACACCGTATCATGATTTGTAGATCACTGGTTTGACAACACCATTGGAGGGTACATCACAGAGTTTGTTGTTGACAGAGTAGAGTCATACAACCAAGCTAAGAGATATTTCTTTAAGGGATCCAGAGGAAATTTTTTACAATTCCTGAAGTTGAGACTCAAGATGCTATTGCATGAGAATAACATCTTGAAGATACAGTAGATTGGTTGGATCTAGAAAGGCTAATGTTCAAGAATTCAGAAAGTGACAACGAAACAAAAGCTTGACACACGGGCAATGGGAGAGTGTTCAGAGAAGTTCACCTTGTGAACCTGTTCAAGTAGAACTACAGGGACAAAGGTTTCTATAGTGGAGAAGAGGCAGATATGACAGACGAGGAGCATTCAAAACCTGCTGGGACAGAGGAAGGGAAAGTTGAAGAGCTTCGTCGAGAAGAACCTGAGACTTCGGAAACTGCACAAACCATTGAAGTAAGTAATATTGTCCCTCCTGTTGATTCAACAACACTAAGCAACCATAATAGTCAGAGTCACCATAGTCCTTAGAGTACTATTACTAGCAGTTCGACACATACTCAATGAGGGACCCTAGGAAGATCTATGGCAGATGAGATGAGACTTCCTATATTTAGGGGAGATGGATCTGAATATCCTGATCAACACTGGTTCCTCTGTGAAGCCGTATGGAATATTAAAAATGTCACTGATGAAGCTGTCAAAAGAACCCAGTTTAGTACCACTTTAAGGGATCATGCATTGAGCTGGTACATGAAGCTTGTTCAAGGACTTGCAGAGTTCAAGAAACCCAAGTTACAGCCTAAGCCATTGAATCAGATTAAAAATGCATTGATTGCAGAGTTCAAGAAACCCAAGTCAGAGTCACAATGTATTACAGAGCTGAAAGAGATCAAGCAGAAGGTGGCCAAACCTGTTTGGGAATTCGATCAAATATTCAAAACCTTAATAGGCCGATTGACTTTTCAAATCCCAGATGAACAGAACAAAGAATGGTTCATTGCTTCCCTCTTACCACACATCAGAGTTCCTCTGATGCAATAGAAGATTGCTTCGCAGTCTGAGGAACTGGAGATCACCATGAATTTAGAATCATCCCCTATGGGAGAATCCAGTTCAGGTATGAGTTAGATCTTGAGTCAGCTAACTAGTTTGTCTCTGTAGGTTGAAGATATGAAGAAAGACAAGGGAAAAGATAAAAGAGAAGACATCTGGTGTGTCAGATGTAGATCAAAAGGCCATGCCAAGGAACACTGTCCCCTATTCAATGAATAGTTGGCTTCTGGAGTTCTGAGCCTTTTGAAGCAAGTCACCTTACCCTAGTGCGAGGTATGTAGAAATAGGCATTGCCTTGGTGAGTGATATTATATGAAAAAATATGTTCAGACACCCACAAATTTGTATTGCACATTTTGTAAGTCCGTGGGACATAATGATAGGGATTGTAGGGCTTACAATCTCATGCATGAAAGGTTGAGAGACATATATAAGATTCAAGGCGAAGTAACACAAGAAGGAAACACTACACAGTATAAATCCCCTAGAAGAGGAAACTTTAATCCTCACCATGGATTCAGAGGAGGAGGAGGAGGAGGAATGATTCAAGGAAGAAGACAGATAATCTGTTATAACTGCACACAACCAAGACACCTCGCAAGGGATTGCCACAATCCTTGTACTACTTGTAGCAACTACAACTCGTTTGAACATGTTATAGAAGATTGTCTTGTGCTACTAGCTAAGATTTAGGAAAGATGAAGACCTCACCAGAACCTACAAGTACAACTGATATACACTGAACCTCGTGGAGAAGACCCTAGAGTGGCTATTATAACCAAAGGAGGTGCTATTACAGGAGAAGACATACTGACCCCAGGAAAGATTATAGAAGACTCGAGAATCAAGAAATCTACAGAGAAGACATAAATGTTTAATGGAAAGAAAGATAGACAAATTTTTGAGGAGGCAAGAAAAGAATTCAGAGGAGACCAGGGTTCCTCACCGAAGACAAGACTAGAAGTGAGAGAATATGGAATTCCTCTGGCATTTGATCAGTCTGCTTCGCCAAAAGAAGGAAAAGAGGTAAGCAAGCTCATGGAATTTTTATATACTTGTATTAAGTTGATTCAGTATGAGAGTGTTGTACAAGAATTGCAAAATTTAATTAGACACTATGAACTAGGAAAGATAGACCCCTTACTGAATAGGGTAGTACACAAAATCGGTAAGAAGAGAAGGAAAAATAACAAATTATATTTGAATGCTCAAATAAGAGAGTATGAGATAGATTATGTAGTCCTTGACTTAGGGTCGAAGGTCAATTTCATGACGAAGCAAACCTGGGCACTGATGGGAAAACCGAAGTTGATCTATTCCCCTATTAGGCTTAGGATGGCCAACCAACAAGTTGTAAGTCCATTTGGCAGATTGGAACATGTCCTTGTGGACATTGATAGAGTAAGAACATTTGTAGATTTTGAGGTAATTGAGATAGTTGACAACAACTTCCCTTACCCTGCGCTGTTAGGAATTGATTGGGCCTTCAATAATTCCACTATGGTTGATTTAAAGAAAAGACGTATGACTTTTGAAAAAGAAGGCCTTAGGGTCATTGCACCCTTAGATCCAGATGAAGGTCAACGATACACAGAGCTCATCAGAGAAGAAGATTGCACATATGAACTAGAAAACATATACAAATTAACAACCAGACAACAAGATTAAGCTGGAAACTTAAGCTGGCGAAGTGATAGCGTATGCTCATCAGACTCAAAAGAAGCACTGGAGAATTGGCAGAATAAAATGTATGAAGTATCTACAAGAAGATGTGCTAGACTAACTAGAGAATTTCAATGGATCAACACAACAATAAGTAACTTACCCACCTTTGATGGTCTAAATCCTTTAGAAACCTTCTTGTCGGACTTTGAAGAAAGTGTACCAATACAACAAAGATTGTTGGCAATGGATGAGGCCTTGAAAGAAACCCCAACAAGATGGTGGGGGACACACAAAAACAACATTGCAGACTGGGTACAATGTCATACCTTGATGAAAGCGTGGTTCTTAGCACAAGTAGAAGGCTACGAAGTTCGCTACACAGGTCAAAGCTATCCAAAGGACCATGTGTGAAGCTGTCAGGAAGCCTAGAGCAACGTTCCTCAAGAACAATGGGTATACAAATTCATCAACACCCTAGACATGACACCTATCAACTGGTACCTTCAAGCAAAGCTATACCTCATCACTACAGATTGGACAGGTATGATTCATAATTTTGTAACCACCTTCTTATTTGAAAGTCAATATCCTTTAGTAGATCAAGCACTACAGATTGTTAGACAGAAAGTATTTGAAGAGGCCTCTAGCCTCCCTTTAGATCAAGATGAGGACGAATGGATTATGCCTCTACAAAAACTGCAAGGCTGCTACAACATCAACGCTGATGAAGACAATGATCCGAGGAAGGTGAACATCATAGAAACAAAAGGCCAGAGAGATGTAGAATGACCAGGAGTTGAGTTACCATTTATTGGATAACTGATTAAGATTAAGAAAATCAATATTGGAACATAACAGACACCAAAGCTTACAAATGTTGGAGATTATTGGGATGCTGCTATCATTGACAAGATTACAAAGCTTCTGCATGAATATTAGGACTTGTTTCCGACCAAGTTCACTGATATGAAGGGAATTAAAGGACCTGTGGGAGAGATGAGGATCCCTTTGAAACTAGATGCAAAACCATTCAAACATAGACCTTACAGGTTGAACCCTAAATATAAGGAGAAAGTGAAGATTGAGATCGACAAAATGTTGGAAGTAGGGATTATAGAACCCGTTGAAGAGTCAGAATGGATTAGCCCTATGGTGGTGCAAGACAAGAAAACAGGAGAAATCTGGATTTGCGTAGACCTCAGAAAGCTGAATGATGCCTGTTTACATGACCGATTCCCTACACCATTCACTGACAAAGTGTTAGATAATGTGGGAGGCCAAGAGGTATATTCTTTTACAGATGGATTCTTAGGATACCATCAGATCCAGATTGCCAAGGAAGATCGCCATAAGACCACATTTGCAACAGAATGGGGATCCTACCAATATATAGTGATGCCATTTGGATTGAAGAATGCCCTAACCATGTTTTCCAGGGTGGTGGTCGAAGCATTCAAGGAGTTTCTGCATAATTTTCTAGAAGCATATTTTGATGATTGGATTGCTTTTAGTTTATTGAAGAATCATATTGAATGTCTAAGGCTAATGTTGAATAAATGCAGGCAGTGTCAAATTGCCCTAAACCTGAAGAAATGCATTTTATTTTCACCATTTGGAGTGTTGTTAGGTCATATTGTATGTAAGCAAGGATTGCTGGTAGATCCATCCAAAATTGACATTATAGTTGATCTACCCCCTCCTACTTCAGTCAAATAGCTGTGCACTGCGCTGGCACACACAAGATACTATAGGAAATTCATTAAAGGATATGCTCAAATTAAAACACCCATGGAGAAGCTGTTGAAAAAAGTTTCTCAGTTTAGTTGGACAGAAGAATTCCAACAGAGCTTCGACACACTGAAACAGAAAATGGTTACTGCGCCTATTCTGGTTTTCCCAGACTGGACGAAGGAATTTCATGTGCATTTCGATGCGTCTTCCATTGCTTTAGGAGTTGTGTTAGCACAACCTAGAGGAGGAGATATTGACCACCCGTTAGCCTTTGCTAGAAGGAAGCTATCAACTGCTGAGATTAATTACACCACCACTGAGAAAGAAGGGTTAGCCATGGTATACGCATTGCATAAATTTCACCACTACTTGTTGGGAAGACACTTTAAAATGTTTACTAATCACTCCGTGCTGAAATACCTAGTCAACAAGCTAGTGCTGGGGGGAGGATATGTAGATGGCTTCTGCTATTTCAGGAATATGATTTTGAGATCATAGTAAAGCTAGTGAGAATGAACAAAGGTCCTGATCACTTGTCAAGGTTGGAACATGGTGAAGAGCTGACCAGTTTGGAGGATGCACTATCAGATGCACAACTATTGGCCATTAGAAAGATCGATGGCCACTTTGCAGAGATAATTCAGTTCCTATCAACAGGAATGGCACCTAGTGAGTACACGATTCCTCAGAAGAAACAACTAGTAGTGCATGCTGCAAACTTCTCACTTATAGATAGACATCTATACAAGATGGGACCTGATGAGATATTCATAAGATGTGTTATGGAGGTAGAACAACCACTGATCCTCGCAGGAGGACATTACGCAGGGAAAGAAACTATGCAGAAGGTTCTTAGAGATGGCCTTTGGTGGCCTACCTTACACAGAGATGCTAAAGACTATTCGAGAGCCTACGACGTATTCCAAAGAGTTGGGAAACCATCTAGAAGAGATGAAATACCATTAGCCCCACAACTAACCCTACAAGCATTCAAGAAATGGGCCATTGACTTCATTGGACCTATAAACCCACTAGGAAAGTGTACATGAGCAAGGTACATAATTACAACAACATAATACTTGACTAGATGGGCCGAAGCAAGAGCAATTAAGGACTGTAGTGAAACTACAACTGTGCGCTTCATATTTGATGACATCATAACCAGGTTTGGATGCCCAAAGATCCTTATGAGTGATCAAGGTACACATTTCATCAATAAGACAGTTGAAGCCTTGACTGAAGAATTTGCAGTCCACCATCATAAGAGCACACCATACCATCCATAAGCAAATGGGACAGTTGAAGCATTCAACAAAATCTTGGAGACAACACTAATGAAGATTTGCAGTGTTAACAAAGATGATTGGGATCTAAGAGTACCCGCAATATTATGGGCCTATAGAACCACTTGCAAGACGCTGACAATGAAGACACCTTTTAAGTTGGTATACGGTCTTGAAGCTGTCGTTCCAATGGAATATTTGGTACCAAGACTGAGAATTGTTGCCTTTACAGATATGGATGACCCTGGCACTGCTCAAGAGAGGCTTGCATAGTTGGTTGAATTGGAGGAAGACATATTTGTTGTAGGATTCCATCAACAAGTACAAAAAGAAAGAGAGAAGGCCTACCATGACAGTCACATCAGGAAGAAGGCATTTAAACAAGGTGATCTAGTCCTGATATATGACAGCAAGTTCATCAAACATCCTAGGAAGTTTAGAACGCATTGGCTAGGGCCATATCAGATCGCTTATGTTACAGAGGGAGGAGTTGCGCAATTGAAGACTTTGAATGGGGAGTGGAAGGAAGGATTAGTGAATGGGAGCCGGTTGAAATTGTACTATGACAACTAGTTGCCCCGAAGTTCTCAGCAAATGCAAGAGGAAAAGGGTCTAGGTACCAGGTGCAGTTGAAACTAGGTACCAGACATAGGAAAGACAGTTTGCACAAGGAGGAAAAGGAGGCATAGAGCAGAAAGCAGAGGTTGTACTGTGCAGTCTAAAATCGAAGTAAAACAGGAAGCTGAGATCTGAAGTGCCTCAGGACGCATCATAGGTGAGTGTTGGGGACCTGTTAGCCCTTGGGTATGGAAGTACGTGAAGATCAAGGAAGAAAAAGGAGAATGTGAGCTTCACGGAAGACACAATGATTGTTACTGGGTCGAAGTGAGAAAAAGAGAAGAAAAGACAGAGAGAAGTAAGTCGTTGGATGAGGAGATCGAGGATGACAGATCAACAATAAAGGAGGATCATGGACAACTCAAAAAGCAGAGAAAGCCACCATTGGATGCCTTACAACACCACACAAGAAGGAAGGAAAGACAGGCTGGTGAAGCCCTGAAAATATGGGTCAATTTGACCTAGGGTTTTAGACACTTAGGGTTTTGGTATCTAGGGTTTTGGATACCTAGGTTTCAGCCTAAGGATGTCAGTGAGCTATTGTAATGTATAAATAAAGGTCACGAGGACCTAGTTTGGGTTGGTACAGTATTGTTGGGTATAGTTGTATTGATGTTAAGAGTGATTATTGGTGTGTGAGAGAGAAGCGCTGAGTGTGAGAGCCTTCTGGTATTGTAAGATCTTCAGCTGGGTGTGAAGATCGACCCTACAGCTAGGTGAGAAGATCAACCCTGCAACTGGGTGCACAGGGAGGGGAGAGAAAGAGAGGAGAAGAAAGAGGATCTGCTAGCTAAGAGTGCAAACAATAACTGTATGCTTCATCTTAATATATTATAAAGAACAGTTATGTGGATGTAGCCCTAGAGAGAGGGAGAACCACATATATTTTTTGTTGTGTGTTATTGGTATTCTGTCTCTGTCACTGATATATTGTGAGTGCATTACTATTTTAGATCTGATAAGTAGATGTGCAGAGTAGATCCTAGTTGATAAGTGATATATGAATGTTGTGTTGTTCTTGTATTAGTCCCACTTGATATTCCCCTTGGTTGTAGACATCTTTGTCCTGCAACCCCCTCATAACTACTTCGGGTGAGACTGCATCTGCTTCACAGGTGTTGCCGAAAGGGACAATAGTTAGGGCTTGTTGGTGCGCTCTTGGAGATGAACCTTGGGTCTGCCCCTGTTCCAACAATCATCATCGATCGATAATATACAGTTTCCTAAATCCTGATCTGCGACATAAACATGATAATTACTCAGTTTCAGCGGATCACTTACTGTATATGACAACCTTGTTTCTCTGTATAGGCGGGTGAACTGTCCGCCGAAGATCGAGATTGTAGCGTATGTCATGTCGAGTTGAAGGGATCTTCCAAGTTTGGCACCCCAAGACCTGGAGAACAACATGCTGTACTTTGGAGGGATATCAACAACAACCACATCCATGAAAACACTTTTTACAGGAATCTGTGCAAGATTAACCACTAAATCTTTAATCATACCCATACATTTAACTTTTCTTGAATCAAAAGAATACAGATCTTCGTATGGTCTGGTAATTTCAAGACCAAGTCTATCCATAATAGCTTTGGGCATCACATTGTGGGAGGCTCCAGAATCCAACATGCAGTTATGGAGCAGATGATCATGCACATTCAGCGTAATGTAGAAAGGAGCGACATAATCTCTGGCATTTTCAAAATGCAGACCAAATATTATAGTTGGTTTATCATCTTCTAAATTTATAACATCAGCATGACTTTTGACATCAGTAAAATTTATCATTTTGGCAATCTGTTTTCTATATGTAGGGTTTTTTGCCAATTCAACCAGAGGCACAGGGATCTTGATTTTATTAATCTCGTTCTCTAAACTGAAACTTCCTGTTGCCTTTTCGGCTTCTCTGGTCGGGGCTTCTATCTCCCCTTTTTTTGATTTATTAGTTTGTGTTTCTTTTGTTTCAACTATTTTTGTTTTGGCAGTCTGTGTTTCAGCTGCTCCTGTTTTAGCATTTTGTGTTTTAGCTGCTTTTGTTTTGGCTGTATGTGTTTCGGCTGCTTTTGTTTTGGCGGTATGTGTTTTAGCTGTTGGTTGAGCTGCCTCATTCACTTTATTTCTCGACAAGATTTTCTTTGGTTGGGTAGTTCCGATATTTCTATCTCTGGGCTTTAAATTATACTTTTGTTGAAGCTTGGCCATTATATTGTCAACGATTCCTTGATAAGAAGAATCTTCTGTGATATTTATTCTATCATCATTATTAGACCAGTATTCTGCGTTTAAAGACCTTTCATAATCTTGCCTTGTCAAATAAGGTTCTTGACAATCATCGCCAAGATTATTGTCAATAACCTTATTGGTGGGGAATATATGGATCCTATAATGTCTTGTGTCATATAACGTATTTTAACTTGAATTCATTCTACACTAAGACGTTATAAACTATAATTTTGTTTTATATAAATAAATTTACAATTTTTATAGGAAAATAAAACATTTATCACTTCAATCTAAAAGCAAAAAAAATTTCGTTTTTTCTATTTTAAACATTTTATACTTTTAAAATTAAAAAAAAACTACTATGTTAAATATTGTTGAATTCAAAAATACCTTATGCAATTGTGTTTTCATTATGCTTTTAGTTAGATTTATATATGAAAAATATAGTTAATAATATTGATCTTTATTAAAATGTATTTCAATCAAATTTTAATGTATTTGACTGTAATTAATATATTCTTATTTTTCAATCATATTTGGTATTTTTAAATATATATTTTCTATATACACATATGATAATAAAATAATCTACCTATTTACAAATTTTAATATCTACATACCCAATGAAATCACGCTAAACAAATTAATAACCATGACACATAAATTTACTTTTTAATTAAAAACCATTTTTCTTTTAAATAAAAAAATATTTTTGAAAACCATCTCACTCCAACTAACATTCTTCACTTTTAGAAACCATCTCACTCCAACTAACATTACTATCATAACGAGAAATAAACAAAACACTTTATCTTAATATAAAAATGAAAGTAGAAAAATGGGTGACAAGGGAGCATTCTCCACTTAGTTATAGGTA
>JASDQU010509996.1:62638-73651 GCA_032191745.1 Picea mariana | reverse complement strand
ATTCCCCTACAAATTCACAAGCTGCCTGATTTCTTCGCCACACAACTTCAGAAGCTGTCTGATATCTTCATGAATCGTTTGAGATGTACTCCGTTCTCAAATTGATGAAATATATAGATAAACGCGTGGACAAAATTTGCGTTCGTCCAGAATAATCCCCACTTCACTCGTGACAGTGACACGAGGCAGTGGGGCGCAAGCTTGTGACGAAACTCTCGGTACTGAGATTTGGTAGAAATTTACGTGTCACGACTGTGATAAAGGTGGAGAATGACTTGATATGTTTTCGATAAGTGGTGGAAATATTTTATTGGTAAACATAGGAAATTTAGTGGAATTTTGTTAAAGTTATGATTTTTTTAATTTTATCGATAAGAATTATGGTAGAATTTTGTTAAAAGCTATAGTTTTTTATTTAGGTAGGTGGAATTTTATTAAAGTTAATTATTTATTAGATAAAATTATTTAAATAATAAAAATAAATAAATAATATCTTTATTTAACTACATAAAATAAATTTATAAAAATTTAAATTTATTGTTTTTATAAAATATTAAATTTACTCATTAATTGATTTATTTAATTTATTCTTTTTATTTATATATCAGTCTTAATTCATCTTAAATTCGGATTTATAAAGTTTCTATAAGGATCCAATTTCTTAAGGTGTAAATTTTATTATTATTATTTTATTTCATGTCAAGTTTTCTTTATTTTTATTATTTTGTTATTTTTTTTAAAGTAGTGTTATCTAACATATTTAACTCATCAACATCTCCCCCATACTAGACTATAGATCACCTTGCTACTCTTGATGCAATTAAGATAATAAACCAAAATTTTAAAAACTTAAATACTATTTTTATAAAAAAAATAAATCTACCTCTTAATTAATTCACTACTTTTATTTATACAATAAAATAATGACCAAAATTTTCATTATTGTTATATAGCTTACTAAAACAAATATCATTGTCATCAACCAATTTAATAAGAAGTTAGCATATTTATTTCATGGTTTAAAACATATATCATTATGTAATTAACCATTTTAATAAGAAATTCTAAAAAAAAAAATTATCTCTTAATTAATTCACTACTTTTATTTATACATTAAAATAATGAATCAAAATTTTCATTATTATATGTGACTAAAACAAATATCAATGTCATTAATCAATTTAGTAAGAAATTCACATATTTATTTCATGGTTTAAAACATATATCATTATGTCATTAACTATTTTAATAAGAAGTTCACATGTTTATTTTATGGTTTAATTTTTATTAATTAAGCTATATCATTTTTAAGAATCAAACAGGGAACTCATATCTTATATCAGTGTTTATTAATTAAATTAAACTAATTATAATTAGAGGATGTGATCCATATACTAATAATTGATGTTATTTTCTTATTTTTTAAAAGTAGTGTTATCTAACATAACTAACTGGTCAACATCTCCCCCATACTGAACTATAGATCATCTTGCTACTCTTGATGCAATTAAGATAATGAACCAAAATTTAAAAAAAAAAAATATTTACCTATTAATAAATTCACTACTTCTATTTATACATTAAAATAATGAACCAAAATTTTCATTATTATATAGCTGACTAAAACAAATATCATTGTAATTAACCAATTTAATAAGAATTTAACATATTTATTATATTTATTTCATAGTTTAAAACATATATCATTATGCCATTAACCATTTTAATAAGAAATTCACATGTTTATTTTATGGTTTAATTTTTATTAATTAAACTATATCATTTTTAAGAATCAAACATTAAACCCATTATCTTATATTTAATTAAATTAAACCAATTATAATTAGAGGATGTGATCCATATACTAATAAATGATACTACACTATAAAACATTTTGCTACTCTTAATGCAAGTAAGATAGTAAACCAAAATTTAAAAAAAAATTACTATTTTTATAAAAAAATAAATTTATCTATTAATAAATTCACTAGTTTTACTTATACATTAAAATAATGGATCAAAATTTTCATTATTATGTAGCTGACTAAAACAAATATCATTTTCATTAACCAATTTAGTAAGAAGTTCACATATTTATTATATTTATTTCATGGTTTAAAACAGATATCATTATGTCATTAACTATTTTAATAAGAAGTTCACATATTTATTTTATGGTTCAATTTGTATTGATCAAACTATATCATTTTTTGATAATCATAGTCTTTGACCATTTTTGTTAATCATCCTCTTTATCCATTTCTGATAATCATTGTCTGAATCAGTTATACATTGTTGTGAAATCCAATATTTTTTAGATTAAGTCCAAAAAAAACTATGACCCCCCAAACTATGTAAGACAGTGATAAGGTGGCGAAATATGAGGGATAGATTTGTTAGGCAGTGGAAGCAAAACATAGCATAAAACAGAGAATAAACAAGCAAGATCAAACAATTTGACACAGTGATTTATGTGGAAACCCAATGAGGGAAAAACTCATAGGCAATGATAGTCGGTATTCTTGGTATTCTTATTATTCGAGGGAGAATTACAATAGCCAACCCAGGCTTACAATCATCCTCTCTTCACACACTCTCTGCTCTCTACACCCTGCTCTCACATATTGCACTCACACCTCTATGGGTATGCTCGCATATATAACATCTATCACTCAGTTATACAAACTGATTATGAATAGATCACATAGTTACAAGAACAATTCATAAATAGATTGCATGCATAGGCATTAACATAACTGCATGCATGTGCATGTGAGTCCATGAGGAAATTCTTTGACATGTTTCCAACCAGATTCCCTTGCAAAACAGAATAAGAAGAAGCTTCTCCTGTCAGGGCAACAGGCCTGAACCAGCGAGAATGGTGGAGCACTAATTTTAGACGTCCCAATTCTGACCTTGAGAGACCTGCCAGGACAGACACTGTAGGGGAGTCACTTTTCATTACAGAGCATTAAAATATAGTGCAGCTTTATTAACAGCGAAATATCATTAGGAAAAGCACCTTTCCGACCAACAGTGTTATAACTTTTATCATTACGATGGATTTCAAGTTTTTCGCATAACAACGAAAAAATCCAAAACTAGATAAAGTTTCATAAATCCGTGATCCATTTCGGGCCCAGAAATTTGCTTGTTATGTCTTTTGTTTATTGGTTTATCCCATACGGCACGGAAGAGGCCTCTCTCCTGTTCATCCCGGGGCATCGAATGGACCTCAACTCTGTCAGTCGGATATTTTCAACTTTTGGAAAATTCCCATCCACACTAATTTTGTGGAAGTTGGTTGATGAACAGTACACATGTTTTACTTGCCTTCAAAGTTTAAACTTCACCACACAATTAGAATCACTTCCTCAGCTTGCCTTCAATGTTTAATCCTCGTCACGCAATTACAATCACTTCCTCTATCAATCTGGAAAAACACTGAACGCTAAAAATCCGGGCGCTCATGTCTTGTCACAGCTCTCTCCATCATGCTTGTCTGGATCTCCATAAACTCTAAAAATCTTGATTATTACTTGATGGATATGCTAACATGCTGATAGGCGTTGGCATAAACCCTAAACCAATGATATTCTCGGATGGTAGTTAGGTTATACTTGCTCACCATTTTCAAAGTCTACGCATTTACAATGTGGAGGTATTCTCTCGTACCTATATAGTCAAAGTTTAAGATTATCGGGATACGATTCATCACTGATATTATAAGAGGATAAACTCGGTTAGGTCTTCTGTTAAAGCTCTGTACTCATACTATTTGGAAAGTCTACCCATTGATGATGTAGTGGGCCGCTCAAATACAGAGATAGTCAAAATTTAAAATTTTCCGATAATATCAAGGTTTTACATTATAAAATGCGTAATATCATGGTCATCAATAATCACTTGTTTAATAATAATGGTGGGATCTGAAGCCAAATTTCATGATGTATACATTATCTCACCTAATGCAACACGATATCATGGTTTTACATTATAAAAGCATAATATTATGGTCATCAATAATCACTTGTGGCATGGAGTTATTTATACATTTTTGGATTCGAAACCATTCAAACATATTGATGTATATACACTATCTCAGTTCATCAATGTATATATCATTTCAGTTCATATAACATAAATTATAAATTATAATATATATACACCATCTCAGAGCTTACATGATTTTTCAATTATATTTATTTAACTATAAATTATAACAATATACATACAATTAATAAAAAAATTAATATTTTTTTTATATATAACCCAAATAAATTGTCTATATTAAATTTCAATCATTTCAATTTAAAGAAATCAAAATAAAAGAATTATCATTTCAATATTTATCTACATCAACTGATAATAATTATCTCATGTTATATTATTTAATATTTTTTCTCAAATAAAATATCATTCTTATATTAATGGGAAATCGTACAAAGATGTTGTTTGTTATTAATATAATAGATTAATAATATTTATCTTCACCAACTGATAATAATTATCTCATGTTATATTATTTAATATTTTTTCTCAAATAAAATATCATTCTTATATTAATGGGAAATTGTAAAAAGGTGTTGTTTGTTATTAATATAATAGATTAATTGATTGTGGATTATTATTGTTTGTTGAGTTTTTCATTCCCTCCTTTATAGAACTTGTTTTGTGGTATATATATGTGAAAATCAGTTGGATATGCCATACTCTTCATATGCTTGAAAATCAGTTGGATACTTTATATTCTTCTCATGTATTATCCCACGTTTCTTATGCATTATTCCATATTTATAAACCCTGGTTCTTATGGTATATAAGTCCCTATTCAGATATGCATTGTTTTGTGTGTGAGAGACATATAATGTGATGTGTATTAGAGATTGTTGTGGGTGTGATTATCTGTGTAATATTTTGTGTGAAACAATAAATGGATTATGTAGTTAAATACACATATTTATATATCCTCCATACTAAATTTCAACCACCTAAATGTAAGGAAATCAAAATAATTATCATTTCAATATTTATCTAYACTAATTAACTGATAATAATTATCTCATGTTATATTTTTAAATATTTTTTCTCAAATAAAATATGATTCTTACATTAATGGGAAATTGTAAGAAAGTGATGTTTCTTATTAATGTAATGGATTAATCGA
This sequence comes from Picea mariana, assembly GCA_032191745.1. Classification (NCBI taxonomy): domain Eukaryota; kingdom Viridiplantae; phylum Streptophyta; class Pinopsida; order Pinales; family Pinaceae; genus Picea; species Picea mariana. The sequence goes on along the minus strand of JASDQU010509996.1, from coordinate 68,484 downwards.
TTGTGGATTATTAATGCTTGTTAGGTTTTTCATTCCCTCCTTTATGGAATTTGTTTTATGGTGTATATGTGTGAAAATCAGTTAGATATGTCATACTCTTCATATTCTTGAAAATCAGTTGAATACTTCATATTCCTCCTATGTATTATCCCACATTTGTAACAGTTGGTTTTTATGACATATAAGTACCTATTCAGATATGCATGGTTTTGTGTGTGAGAGACATATATTGTTGTGTGTGTTAGATATTGTTGTGGGTGTGATTATCTGTGTAATATTGTGTGTGTAAAACAATGCTTGGATTATGTAGGCGCTTCTCCCAGTACCATATCACTTGTGTTGAAAAAAACAATAAATTACATGTACATTGTGTATGTGTAGGTGTGTGCATAGAATAATAATTGGATATGCATATTGTATCTGTGCATATTTTCTATACTGATATTTATATATGAAACAACAGTTAAATACACATTAAATAAGTTACAAGTATTGTAATATATGAATTTATATATATTGTAGTGTATGAATTTATATATAAAAAGGAATAATAATAAGCTATACATATTGCATAAATATTTTTCTGTGAATTTACTATACTGTATTTGTATTATTTGTATTGTATGAGTAGGTGTAGAAATGAGAATCCATATGATATGTAAAATAATAATCAAATATTCAAATTACAACATGTAATAAATCTCAATATAGATTCATTTTTATCTTAATGAAAATAATTAAACAAAATAATCTTATCTCTGGTTATAATCTATATATTAACATCGTTGTCGAGTGTTGTGAATTCTGCCTCATAACAATCATCAACTGTGCAATGACGGTGATTTATGCCCTTATCTATGAGTTGACTTTCAAGTACAAAGAAATTTGTGGATAGTAATATCTTATAGAGTCTATCAATACTTAAAAGATAACTCAATGATAATGGAAACAATGATGAAATGTGTGAATTCGCAACTGGAAAATAATAATGAAAAGTGTGAATGTGCAATACCTATGTGGCAAGAAAGCGAATGCAATGAAAAATACAATTCAATTAACAGTGGAAATAATCATGGAGAGTGTGAATTTGCATGTTATCTGTATGGAAAGAAAGAAAATGGAATTATAATGGAAATAATCATGAAGAATTTGAATTTGCAACGCAGAAAAACACATAAAGGTGAATTTGCTCGTGTTATGTTCTGGAGTTTATGTGTAAACACTACAGAAGAAAGAAGTATTTAGGCCTGTATATTTTTAATATGCAGAGTGCATGTCTAGACCTAAAAAGAAGGTCCAAGGACAGTTAATAAAAAGCTAATAAGTGTGATTTGAAATAAGAGTCCAGAAATTGATTATTTTATGTGTAAACACTACAGAAGAAAGAAGTATTTAGGCCTGTATATTTTTAATATGCGGAGTACATGTCTAAACCTAAAAAGAAGGTCCAAGGACAGTTAATAAAAAGCTAATAAGTGTGATTTGAAATAAGAGTCCAGAAATTGATTATTGGTTACTTAGTGTAGGAATAGTATTAAGGAAAATTACAAGCACATCCTTTTTATTACACAAGTTTATTAGCCAATCCTCGCTTGTTATTTTTAATGGGATTATGCATGTATATGTATATAAAGTGGATGTCTGATAGCAGAATAAACATAATAAAAACTTATTTTATAGTAATGTTTAAAGTAAATTTGTGTTAGAATTTCATTTTATTTACATTTCAAATTTCATTGGTCATGACATATTTAATTTAATATATGTTTGTTATTTTATAATAATGTGTATATTTAGGTTAAAATTTATTTTATTGAAGATTTGAATTTTACATGGATAAGATTTAAAATGTGGGTAAAAAAAGTTTTAATGTATATATCTAAAAAAAATCACTATCAAATATGTTTTATTGTAGAAGTTGGAAATCACAAATTTCTAAAAAATATTCTACAATGTAGTTAGATTAAGTCAAGGTGGTGATTGTATCATTAATGGAGCAATGACTAATTTTTTAATGGCTCTTAAATTTCAAGTTAAGTACTCACACGTTCAATTGCTACAATTTTCTTAAATCCTTCTTGTTGAAGTCTTGTTATCAATTTCTTAGAATGTTTTATGCATGCAAAACTTGGTGCATGCGGAGATAAGGATGTGCATCGCTACACTTACACTCTATATAGACACTAAGGCAAAGGATGGCAGAAAAAAGGGTTATGAAAAGATGAAAGAGTGGATCTTAGAGTTATACAACACTACATAAAATTGAACAAGTCCTAGTTTCCTCTACATTCCACACATGCTAAGAGTGACATGGAGGCAAGGCTATGTGGATATGGTTGTGCATATATTTCACACATGAAGGTTGTGGAAAAGTCGAATGAAAGTGTTACCTCCATACAACATGCCCTACATAGGCATAAGGTATGTGGAAGGGATGCACGTGGAGCTAGAGAAAGCCTTGAGACAAAGTGTTACATATTCCCTTTGCACACTATATAGGAAATAAATGCATGCACAAAACGGGGTATGTGACACCTTCACATTCCTCCCTTTGCACCATGAAGAAAATAAAATCTCATAGATTGAAGAAAGAAGACGAGCCCAAGACCAATGACCTCATCTTAGTTGGCAAAGATGAAGCCACACAAGATGTTGTGCATATACCCTACAACCAATATGGAAATTCAACAAATCGAAGAATGGCACATGACATCCATGTGGGTGAAAATAACCCTAATATAGAAGAACATGAACATCATTTGTTTAGGAAGGAGATAGTGATGATTGTGGGGAAAACTAGTAGTTATGGATGTAGAGATCTCAGCCATAGATTCTTGGGGGTGTCTATTGGCCTTTATAGGGAAAATGAATTTGTTCAAGAGGTAATAAAGAGGCCAAAGGAGGATGAATAAACTGGAATTTATAGAGTGCTATAAATTGAAAGCTTGGGATGTTAGTGGCACATAAGAAAATAGAATTGGATTGAAATGCGAACCTTGAGGATGAAGAAGAATCTATAAGGGTGCCCATAGGGAATGAAGATGACCTCAAGGCCAAAACTATGATTTTCAAAACATAGTAGAGTAAGAATATATAAAATATCGACTTAAGAATGTATAGGTCCTCTTTGTAATCATTCCTAAGAATAAGCAAGAGCTAGACAAAGGCCAATTTTTTATGGTTTTCCCAAAATGGGTTTCCAACATAAAACTTGTGTTTTTTTTTTTTTTGTAAGTAAGATTGTATAAAAAACCTGCCAAAATCAAAGATTACAGTATCATCATTCTGTTCAAGGTTGTAAACACTGAGCTGCCCCGAGGGGAAACCATCTCAGCCAGCTGAACAATTTCATAATTAAAGTCTTAAACTGACAGTCATAACAAGTCTTAAAAACAAAATATTACAGCTTGACCTTTCTGCTGGCATATAACAGAAAAATGCAACCCTCTGAGGGTGACCAACTTGACAATAATTGACACAGAAAAATTATCACTATAGCGTCCATGAGGCAAAACGATAGTTATACGACCCTCCAACCGAGAAAAATAAAAGAGACACATGTGCAAGTCAAGTGGTAGGGTTGTAGTGTGGCCACATGTCCATGGAGTTGACACCGAGCGTTGGGTCCTTGACAGGTGTTGGCTCCTCCTCGACTGGTGTCGTGTCCTCCTCCTTGACTGGTGCAGCGTCCTTCGAAGTCCCATGTAGTGGAGCAGGTGCTAAGACTGGTGGCTCAACCTCTGTTGCGTGTGCTTATCCAGCTGAAGGGTGGAAAACATCATGCATTGTTGAAAGCAATTGCAACAATTGCGTTGCTTTCTCGTCCAGAATATCCATATGAAACCAGAGATCATCCAAGTCTCGTCCTAACTAAAAAACTAGGCCCTGCAGCATTGCAAGGCCTGCTTGCAGTTCAAATGCAGAGTCAGCACGGGAGTGAGGCCGTTGTTGTGAGCCTTTGGTGGCTTCATGGACAACACCCTAAGAGTGAGCATTGTGTAGCAGGGCATGGGGTGACTGGGAAGGCGAGCGGGCCGACGAATTTGGTGGAGCCATTGGGATTGACTATGAAGCGGAGGCAAAATCTACGAGGGGGCCTGGGTTAAATCCCAGAGAAGTCCCTGAGAGATCAAACCACTCCAACCTGCAAGAAAAAGGAGACGAGAGGGGCGAGAGGTTGCTGGGGTTGTGGTTTGACTATGCCAAGGAGGAGGAAGAGGAGGGTGACAAGGAGGAGGAGTTGTGGGATGGTGCGAGGTGGGGCAGAGGGCCAAACGCGGTTGGTTGGGCTGCCATGTTGTGCCTCGTTTTGACTTCCCCTTCTGTCTTGGCATCTTTGAGACACAGTGAGGGAAGAAACGCACCAGAGAGAACGAAAAAAGGCTAAGGAATAGTTGAGCGAGAGGTCGAGCTCTAGAGGATCCGACCACAAGAGAATGAGGCATCCAATGCAACTGGTGCAATACATAGTATCCAAGTCGTTGGTTCCATCCATAAAACCAACACATGCACAGAGTAAATTCAGAGCCATGGCGATGGTCCATCGAAGGGACGGAGAGCCAGAGTAGGGCACACTAAGATTAATGGCACCCTGTCTCATGCAATGTGGTTTTAATTTCATTAAGGTAGTGGAAGGGGGAGGCACATGTCTATCACGTGGTTGACGCAACGATGGCCCTCTCCTGGTTTCTCCACTTGACAGATGTCTCCCAATATCACCCCATCCGGGGAGTTGTCGATGGCTAGAGCTTTTCTCTTGCATCTCTGAAAGATAGGGTGCATCTGGTGGATGGGGGCCTAGCACAAAAGATCTGGTCCCTCCCTTTCTGTTCCAATGTTGGCCAGTTCATCCGCAATCTGATTTTCCTTCCTCCTCACATGGGAGGGGATGAAAGCCTGACTGGGTCGGAGAAGCATTGAAATTGTCCTCAGTCCGTGAGATAGTCACCAACAAGGAGAGATTTTATCTGGATCCACCCCATTCAGAACTTTCTGAAAGATATTGAGAATTACTTGAGAATATCCTTCCACTATGAGTTTATTGAAGTTATTCTCTATGGCTAATTGTAACCCTCATGTGAGCCCCCATAGTTCTTCAACATTGTTAGTAGTATGGCCTAAGCTGCCCATGGTAATGAGAAGAATATTCCCCTGATGGTTTTGAAATACCACACCAAATCCTGCTGCACTCGGGTTACCTTTGGAAGCTCCATCGAAGTTTACCTTGATAAAGTCCACTAGAGGGGGCGACCACTGAGATGGGATATCCCCTCGAGAGGGATTTTATGGGGGAGAGAGCAAACTATGTTTTTTGATGAATATCCAATTATTCAGGATGCTTTGTTCTTGGGTGGGACAAGTTAAGTCCACCTCAAACCAATGTTGCAGGCTAACTATTTCCATTATGTTGTGACAGACCTGGGTCCAGACATGTTGCCAATTTCTCTTGGTGTTCCTAAAGATCCTTTGATTCCGTGTCTTCCATATTTTCCAAAGGATAAATCTAGGGAGTAGCTGCCAGATGCGGTTTAAGATAGGCAACTGGAAATCCACTTCTCTCCATTATTCGATGGTAGTGCTTATGTTGTCCCTCTTACGATCTGAAGTGCACATGATGTTTGCGCAATGATCCCAAACTTGGGTGTTGAAAGGGAAAGTGTTTAGGAGATGATTCACTGTTTCCGCCTCTTCCCAACATAAATGGAAAATGGATAGCCCTGTGAACCCCCTTTTATCCAGATTGTCCCAGGTGAGAATGCTTTCGTGTGCCACCAACCAAAGGAAGATGTTGATTTTTGGCCCATGCTTCAGACACCAGATTTTGTTCCAGATTTTCCTCGGGGGGG
>JASDQU010509996.1:46875-59323 GCA_032191745.1 Picea mariana | reverse complement strand
TTTTTTTGAACCAATTGATGAGTGTGAAAGAACAAGGTCACTCGACGATCTTTTCAATTTTAAGGAGTTTGAAAAGATCTTAACTATGGACTCTGTAGGGGATGTTCTCCTGGACCATTTTAATGAGTTTGAAAGAACAAGGTCACTCGAAAATCTTTTCAATTTTAGGGAGTCTGAAAAGATCTTAACTATGGACTCCGTGGGGGTTCCTTTTTCGTAAATTTAGTCCCTCAGGCCCGAAAAAGGGTTAAACTTATACCCGAGAATACTCTTCTAGCGAACCGAAGTTCCTAGAGCATACCTTTGTTCGTAAAATTGACCATCTGGACCGAAAAAGGGGTAAACTACCGCCGGATAGACGTGCCTTCAAATTTTATTCTGGCGAGCGTGAAGGACAACAAGATCACTCAACAATCTTTTCATGTTTAAAGAGTCTGCAAAGGGCTTAAAAGCAGACTCATTTTCTGGGAGTCCTAAGGGTGAGGTCAAGAGTGATGACATATCAGATGTATGAGGCTCAATCTAGTAATCAAGAAAAGACTAACAAGGAATCCCRAGCCTAAATTCATTAATGACAGCATGGACACCAAAAATGCAACCAATATCTACCTAGGGCATCCATGTATAGGTAGGCTCTACCACCAAATTACGACACCTCTAAAGAAAAAATGGTGGTTCCATGTTGTAGTTTGGTGGGTTCGATCCTATGGAAGAGAGCAAAAAACAACGAGATGCAAAAAGTGGAGGTGGAATCCTAACTTAAATGCAAAAAGTTGGAAAAATGAATTTTACCAAAGAATCTTCAAAAGTGACCCATCTCTCAAAAAGTTTTCCAAACCAAAAGTGAAGTGTATCGTAACATCCAATGAGAAACTAAAGAACCACATTGAATGATTTTCAAGCCAAAAAAAATGACAAAAGGGTCCAAAAAATGACGAAAAGGGCCAAAAACGTCTATAAATAGAAGTTGGTAGCTCATTATCACCATTGCAAATTGAGAATTGGCAAAAAAATCCAAAAAGACCCTTTTTCTAAAAGATTTGATTCCGAGAGATTTAGAGGATGAAACAAACTTCTGCTCGGACCAAGTAAGTATAAATCAACCCCTCTTGCATTTCAATACTTCCCTTCTGCATTTATTTTATTATTTTGGGGGGCGCAAACTCCTAAAAAGGGGAGGCCCTACGTGTACGCAGGTTGTCTAAGGACAACCGGATTATGCCCTCGGGCAGAGAGCAATTTTCTCGCATGCATACACAATTGTTCCCAATGAAACCCGTGTACACCCTCAAGAACATGGAAAAATTAAAAATACACGAGTTAACTCTCCTTTGAACTTGTTTGTAAAAGGATGTATGTCCATTGGAGATGGAGGGAGCATGAGGACATTGATTCCTTGGTCGAACAAGACCCTGCTACTGTCACCGCATTAAAACAATGCGGGTTGTGAAAATTCTTCCGGTGTCCAGTCATGAGGGCACAACCCAAGCTTTTAAATGCCTTGGTAGATTACTGGCACCCTGATGCTGAGGAATTTATGCTCGAGGGGAAGTCGTTGACTCTAACGACTAAGGACATTTATTTTCTGACTGGCCTCTCGAGGAGAGGGGAACCAGTCAACCTTCATGCTTTTTCTCCTGGGCCTCACAACATAGCCGAGTTGATCGGGATACACTGCAAGGATGGCACAGATAAAGTGGGCTCTCAGGTGGCGATCCACAATATTACCAACCTATCACTGCAACTGATATTTTTACTCATTAGGTGGATCACTGGATCTGCAGCCTTACATCAAGCCTCCCGAGTGCATATGCATTATGCAGTACATTGCTTAAATGCACGAGTGTTTGACTGAAGCACAACCATGCTAGTGTGCATGAAGAGACATCTCACAGAGTGTTGTGGCCGAAAAAACAAAAACTTTGGGTTCAAGACTATTCTATGCTCTTTTTTCTTCGAGAGGGTACCCATTCTCAGTCCACGAGAGACAGTACGGGGGCACGTGGCCTCCTTCCCAACAATGTGCAGGTGGGCGACATTGTTTCCATGACAGGGGGGAGGGAGGACCATTGAGGCCTTCGACGATACTTTCTTTGAGTGGTGGTCTCAGCAGATTCTGGCTATAGAGGACAACCCGAAGCCAATATCAACTCCTCCAGAGATCCTAATATGCCCGTATCTCCTGGAGCGAAGTGAGGAGAGATAGGTACATTATGATTTTAAAAGTTTTTTAATTTTAATTTTATTTTTATATATATAATTTTTATGTGTACCAGAGTATCTGACAACTATGTATATGTTATGTACATGTGTGGGACCAGTGCATCCAACAGATTTTACAAGGAGCAGGTGATGTCCTCGACCAGAGGCAACACTAACAGCAGTGGTCGAACCAGCAGTAGCAACAAGGGGACCTCTATCCAGAGAGGATGAGAGAATATTGAGATGGGTGGAGCAGAACCTCACCATGCTCACGCGTACAGTGCCCATGGCCAAGATCAAGGATCTCCCACCATCTATGCAACCTCATGTAGTTGGGGTGCCATGGACCTAGGTCCATCTTTTCCTGCATTTAGAAAATGTCATTGTTCACTATGGCAGGGCCAATAGGCCTCGTGCTTAACTTAGGGTGGACCACTTATGTGCTGAGGGCACTTTTGTATATTTTTTAGGGCATAAGCCCCACGATGTATACCAGACATATTATTTTTTGAGGCTCTTGTGCCCACCTATGTACTCTTAGACTTTTGATATATATATATATATATATGCATATTTACATCGTTTATGTCTTATGGATCACATTTTTACAATGTATGTACATGTGTATGTGTTTGCTTATTTTTATGTGTGTGCAATATGCCATTCTAATACATGATTAGCTAGAGTATCTGTGATTTGTTACAATCTCCTAGGAACATGGATATAATAATGTAATCAAATCATCGTTCTAAGAGACATACCCTAAGGAATCATCGGTGTAGAGTAGGATCATAAACGCAGTAAACCCCATTTAATTGGGACACAACCAGCTGCGCATCTAAGTAGACCCAGAGGTGAGAGATACCATGCGACAAAGAGTCACGAAGTAAATCTATCACTACACTGTATTCGATGACATTGTTTGTGGCGTCACCTAGACATATACCTCCAAAAGATAGAAACTGGCCTTGAGGTGTGAAGATCACCCAAGTTGCAGAAGCAAGCCTTCAAGTGTGTCGGCTATCACTGTCCACGAACCCAATGCACACCTCTGATTCACTTGACATCTTCCACAGTGAAAAATATGACATAAAAAATGACACGTCCATAAAAAAAAGAAGATAAAACATCTAATTGTATAAGAACTATACATATGTACAAGAAGTCACCCAAGGCGACCCACCTACGAGTAATACTTCTTTAGGTAGAGCCCATTTCTAGGCTCCTCCAAATATTTCCCTTCGAAGTCAACCAAATGATAAGTGCCCTTATTTAGTACCTCCTTCATGATGAAAGGTCCGCACCACATGGGTTTAAACTTGCCTACCCCTAGGGAATCCTTATCTTGGTCATAGACTAGGAAAAGATTTCCTTCAGAGAAAATCCAAGGACGAACAGACCAATCGTACTGACAATTCATTTTTTTCTTGTGAGCCTCGTTAGCCAAGGCTGCATCATGACATCGCTCATCGAGCTGCTCAAAATATAATAAGAATTCCTCAAGTGGTGAAGTGTCTCGCAATAACTGTACTGCCAACTTTAGAGATGGGATCTGGCACTCTATTGGAAAGACTGCTTCTAGCCCGTAAACGAGTTGAAAAGGTGAGAAACCGGTTGTAATATTCACAGATGTTTGGTAGGCCCACAATATCGATTAAAACATCAAATTCCAATTTGACTTGGCTGAATTGATCGTTTGTTGTAGAATGGTCTTGAGAGACTTAATCATAGCTTCCACCTGACCATTCGCTTTTGGGTAGTATGGTGATGAGTGTTATTTACTCAACCCAAACTTTGACGTTAACTCTGAAATCATTTTGTTCTGAAAGTGACTACCATTGTCAGTGACAATCTCTTTCGAGATGCCGAACCTTGCTACAATATAGTTAAAAATAAAGAGAGTTGTTGTTTCTCCATACTCTTTGAACGTTGGCATAGCCTCGACCCACTTTGTGAAGTAGTCTACCACTATGATGATATAACAATTCCCCTTGGCTAAACCCAGGTGGCATGTAGTGTAATCAATCCCCCACTTGGTGAAGGGACCAAATTTAATGATGGGAAACATGGGATCGGTGTGTGCCCTCATCTTCCGAGAGAAGATATGACACAGGTGGCACTTCTTGACCGATTCAATGCAATCTTTGATCAACGTTTGTAATATTCCCGACCCTCCAAAGATCAGAAAATGTTACATAAAGACGAGTAATGGTTCAACACTCATTCACACAGGAATGACAGAAGGCAGTAAGCCACACTCAGTCCAGGAACTACGTGGCCACAACAACCCACAATTACAACACCACACGGCTCAGACAAATATGGAATACCTGGGCTTCACAGAAGATGTGATTCAGTCCACGGGTTCTCAATGGTTTCAGGATGTATGACTAGATGACAAAATATAGGGGTTGAGTGCAGAGGAAAAACAGGTTCAGACTCTGGATGGTCAAATGACCATCGAACTCACGCGGAGGTTGGAAGAATGACTCATGGGTTACTCGTTCCAGGGTCCCTGGTGGATGTCCCTATTCACAGTTAGACATGGATGGAGAATCGCCAGACTCTCGTGAACCAACCCCCAAAATGATTGACTTCTTTAATTTTTAATGCATGTGACCAGGTTGACACTTGTCTTCCTGGAGATGCATGTACTACATTTTCATTCGTTCCCCTTTCCGATGAACTTAGGACATCACTCATCAATTTTCCACCTTAGCCTTTAGGAAATAATAATAAATTATTATCCCCTTTAGAGGTAAGCCCCCTAGCTTAGCCCCTAGGCCCACACACTTAGCCTCCTCCCTTACCCAACCTTGTGGAATCTTAGTTCCCCATCACTCTTTCTTTGTGTTCATTCTACACGCAATGATGTTTATCTTTTATTAATGATCTACATAATTACATATACAAAATCAACCTCCTGACCTTTAACACTTAGGCTCTCTGGCCTAATAAACACATAAGCCCACCAACTTATATGCACTTGGCTCACCAACCTATAAACATGATTACAATTCATTATAAAACTAGGGCACTACCGGGGGATATTACAATCCCCCCCCCTTATTTTTGCAGTGTCCTCAGTGCAACTCTTTACACAACACCAACAAGATTTCCCAAATCTTTAAAAAGATGCGGGTATTTTTCTCGCACAACATCCTCATTCTCCCATGTCATGTCCTCATGAACGTACCAGGTCCACTAGAACTTTACAATCCCTATGGCTCGATTTCAGAGTTGTTTTCTCTTCCGGTCCCATATGCGCACCGGATGCACTTGCAAGACACCTTCTTTCTCCACCTGAATCACATTCCAATTGATTACATGATTATCATCACGTATATATATTTATTAAGCAATGAAATATGAAACACATTATGTACCATCATGGATGTAGGTAATGCAAGCATATATGCAATGTATATGTATGTATATACAAACAATTTTAATAACATTATAACCTGTATACAACATACACAATATACAATAAATAGAGAATTGTACGTATCTTTTGATTGAGAAGACTTCCATATCAACATGGTCTAGGCCAAGGTACCAAACCTCAACAACACTCCAACCAACGATCTCTCATTCCCCACATGCATGTCCCACCCCAGGAGGGTACACCTTCACTATTACACAGTCCATTGGTTGCTACACCTCCCTTTCCTTGGGCTTCAGCAACAGGCCAGACCGGAAGTCTCAAAGCACTATGGCTCGAGGAGTTCCAACTACACTCAGAGGTCTCCAATCAACATCTTCTCGAGCTACTCTTTGTAATCAACATTCTCTTTAATCCACATCATCTCATCTGCATCACCCACATGCATTTATCATGAGAAAACATAAAATAATTAATTTAGGAACTCCAACTTAGTTCAAAAATGAATTCAACTTTTTCCCCAAAACAAGAAATTCCATTTCATAATTCTTCTTGGCTTTTGTCAGTATTTTCTGTACATCATAATTCAACATGTACAACACCTTATGCAATGATCTTAGAATTTCCTGCACCTAGCAATTCAATCACAATTACCAAAAAAATTAACCAAATAGAATGACTCATAATTCTATGCATATGCATGTTCATAATTAATAACAGTGAGTTTATTATTTCAATTTTCTGAACATAAATTTAATGTAGTCTCTATTCCTGGGACTACCTGGCTTGCAACTTTCCTGTTGCAATGTTTAACATTTCCTAAAATCTTCTCAACTTCACGAGTTAGCAACATTTCAGACATTAGTATAATTATTTCCATGCCAAAAACATATATACATGCACTCACAAAATGCATTTAGCAAAGGGCATTTAAGTATACAAATCCATCGTGTATGAGTGCAACTCTGCCCCTTACTAGATATGAGTAAAACTCGCAATGCCTATTTATTCAGTGCGCCCTTGTATTGATTTACATAATTCTCTTTATCTTAGTCATGTATCGCGCCATACATAAGTTGGAATTATGGCCAATGTGTTGCCACATTCTCCACACACCTTCTATTGTCCTTCCAATTAATTGGATGCTTTCCTTTTCGACCCGAACACTACACCAAGAATATAATTTTGTGGTGCTCATTAGCGTTAGCAAAAAGGTTGCAGTCCAAGTTTTATTTAAAGGTAGGAATATTTTTAGTACCTGTGTGGTTCATAACCTTTCCAAATCCATACCTTGCCATATCCAACCATGTCCTGGTCTCATACATTACTAGCTTACTGACATTCATTCCTATAACCAGTTCTTATCTTTAATTCTTTGGTTAGTACCCCATAACCAAATTAACATGACATTCTCATATGTCAGTGTGTGAATTCATAAGATAAAATATTTGAATTAATACAAGTCTCCAGCCTTTACCACATCCAGTGGTATGCATTCAATAATATAATCATGTGATTTTATAAAATAACTCTGGCTGAGGAAATTCTTACTGAAATTTCCTTTCAGCAATTATGCAAAAAAAGTAATAAAAACTCATACTTGCATGACTGCCATTAATAAATTTTATACTACCTAAAAGTCTGATGACAGTGGAATATTTCATGCTTATTTTATCAAACTTATAACCAACACTTCATCTCTATGTTTCTTCACTCCTTATGCAACAACATCACCAACAACACTTGCAAACATGCAAGCATTCTTTCCTCTGTCTGACCCAACAAGACATAACATACTTGCTGCCAAAAAAATTGCAGCAACTTCTTTCTCCCTATAAAACTTTTTCTTGCTGATCCCAGAAGTATTCAATTCTTCCTGGATTCCTGAATCTTCTTGTGCTCTCATTGTGATCACTGTGCATGATTAATTTTTTCCTGAGCACTTTCTAGCCAAATCACTCTTGGCTTCCTTTGCATTTATTGTAATATACCAGATATAAAAAGTATGCAGAACAGAAATAAAATGCTAGAAATGGCAGAATAACAGTAATATAACCATCATAATCTCCACAATAACACATAAATGATATAAGAACAACAATAGAAATAACACTTTGATTCAGAATGCAATGTTCACGGGCCTCTTCGAGGGGGAAACCTCCAATCGAGCAATGCTCTGTTACAATAATCTCCAAGCTAGGGTTTTCATACCCTCGACCCTTATTTATACTAAATATGTCTATCAAGAGAAGAATCTAGAGGAAGATCCTTCTAGAAGCGGAAGCTTCTATTAGGTCTTATTACATCTACCTTATTCTATTTTATTGAAAGGCCTTATTAATATTGACCTTTACTACATCTGAATATATTGATCTACCTATGTGCGGGCTAGGACCCTAACATGTCTGCCCCCTTAAAAACAGCCTTGTCCTCAAGGCTTGAGATGTGGAAACTGCTGTAGAATGGTAGCTAGTTCCCAAGTGGCATTTGCTAGATTTGTATCTTTCCACTGGACTAGCACTTCCTTGATGGTTCGTTGACGTAGGCGATGCTCACGCTGGTCCAAAACTGCTTCTGGTTGTAGCCAAATGGATCATTCTTCAGCTAACTCGGGAAGGTTGGTTTGAATTTGGCACCTAGTTCCAATCACCTTCTTTAAGCATGAAACATGAAAAACAGGATGTAGCTTTGACTGACTGGGCAGAGCTAATTGATAGGCGACTTGTCCCACACGCTTGAGAACTATATAAGGACCATAAAATTTGGGCGCTAGCTTCTGACACTACTCGGCCTTGAGGGAAGTTTGCGTGTATGGTTGCAGTCGCAAAAACACCTGGTCCCCTTCTGCAAATTGACGTTCAGAGTGACCTTGATCTGCTTGTTGCTTCATGCAATTTTGTGCCATGACCAAGTTCTCTTTAAGGGTACGAAGAATATCCTCTCAAACTGTAAGTGTTTGGTCAACCGCCTGGACCTTCAAGGTACCCGGTAAGTATGAGAGAACTGAAGGGGGCTTCTGTCCATATACCGCTTCAAAAGGAGTCATGCGTGTAGCTGTATGGTAGGAAGTGTTGTACCACCATTCAGATAGGGGTAACCACTGAGCCCACTGACTTTGCTTTTCAGAGGCAAAACACTTTAGATATGTTTCCAAGCACTTGTTGACAACTTCCATTTGACCATCAATCTGGGGATGATAATCTGTACTTAGATGCAATTGGGTGCCATGTAGCTTAAACAGTTCTTGCCAAAAATTACTTGTGAAAGTTGGGTCATGATCAGAAACAATAGAGTGTGGCATGCCATGAAGCTTGAAGACCTAGTCCATGAAAATTTGAGCCACCATGGATGCAGTAAATGGGTGTTGAAGAGCATAGAAATGAGCATACTTGGAAAGGCGATCCACAACCACCATTATGACTGATTTATTTCTCGATTTGGGTAAGCCGATAATAAAGTTCATAGAGATATCCTTCCAAATAGTAGGTGGAATTGGAAGTGGTTGTAGTGTGCCCAGAGATTTGATTGTTTCTCCCTTGTTGCGTTGAAACACCTCACATTTAGCGACAACATTACGGATGTCTTGTTTCATACCATCCCAGAAGAAAGAACATTTGACCCTATCATAAGTTTTGGTGAACCCGGAGTGCCCCGCCGTGGGTGTAGCATGAAGCTTAGAAAGTATCGTGGATTTAAGCTTTGATTGTTTACTTAAATACAAACAGCCTTTGTATCGAAGCTCATCCTAGATGCCAAGAGTACCCTTGGGGAGATGGAGCATTGGTCTGCAATTGCTGGATCATATGCAAAATTTTGGGATCTTGTAGCCATTCCTAGCACACAACTTGGAGCCAATCTGGTAAAATGAAGGAAAGAGAAAAAAGGGATCCTTCTTCTTCATATTTTCAGGACAGTGCATCCGCCACCACATTGTCTTTTCCCTTCTTGTAAATGATCTCATAATCACATCCAAAGCGCTTAGTCACCCATTTCTGTTGCTCCAGGGAGGAAATGCGTTGTTCCAGAAAGTACTTGAGGCTTTGATGGTTTGTCTTAATTTGGAAAC
Source organism: Picea mariana (assembly GCA_032191745.1). NCBI lineage: Eukaryota > Viridiplantae > Streptophyta > Pinopsida > Pinales > Pinaceae > Picea > Picea mariana. The sequence goes on along the minus strand of JASDQU010509996.1, from coordinate 49,670 downwards.
GTTGCCCCGAGAGATAAGGGCGCCACAGATCAACGACATGCAGAATAGCCAACATTTCCTTTTCATAGATGGGTTTTCCCAGATTCCTTTCAGATAGTTGCCTGCTAGTGAAAGCCAAAGGTCGACCCTCTTGCATAAGGACAACACCGATTCCTTTCCCTGAGGAATCACATTCCAACACAAAGGTCTTTGTGAAATCAGGAAGGGCCAGAACCAGAGTGGTGCACATGGCCGTCTTCAAGGTTTGAAAACTTGAGCAGTGGCTGGAGTCCAAGTGAAAGAGTTATTTTTGAGGAGAGCTGTGAGAGGTGCTGCAATATTGCCATAATTCTTAACAAACTTGCGATAATACCCTGTTAAGCCCAGAAATCCACACAGGCTTTTGAGATTCTTTGGGTGCGGCCAGTCTTTCATAGCTTCAATCTTTTACGGATCCACCCTAACACCATCCTTGCCAACCAGATGACCCAAGTATTCTACTTCTGAGGCAACAAAAGCACATTTAGACTGTTTCAGGAAAAGTTTGTGCTGAGAGAGTAGATGGAGAACTCGATCCACATGAGTAAGATGGTCTGTCTAGGTTTTTCTATAGATTAGGATATCATCAAAGAAAACTAATACAAAATGACGGAGAAAAGGACAGAAGACATGATTCATGAGTCTTTGGAAGGTGGTGGGGGAATTACACAAGACAAAGGGCATGACCAAAAACTCATAGTGGCCCTCATGAGTTCGAAAGGACGTTTTGGGAATGTCTGCCTCCTTCATACGGATCTGGTGATAGCCTGAGCGAAGATCAAGTTTAGTAAAGGATTGGGCGCCACTCAATTTATCCAGGAGGTCATCAATGACATGAATGAGAAATTTGTCTTTAATGGTCAGTTTGTTGAGGGCACAAAAGTCAAGACACATTCTCCAAGAACCTTCTTTCTTCATGACCATGACTACAGGAGAAGAGTAAGGGCTCGTACTAGGGTGGATAATGCCTACAGTAAGGAGTTCCTGGACCATTTTCTCAATTTCATTTTTTTGTGAAAAGGGGTGGCGATACGAACATATATTGGGAGGAAGGATTTCGGGTACAAGGGGAATGTAATGATCATGAACATCACGGGAAGGAGGGAATCCTTGGGGAGTGGAAAATACCATTTGGTTTTTAGATTGGATGGCTTGGAGGTCTTCCGGCACCAGGGGTGTCTCTGTTGCTTGTATGGCATGGAGTTGGGCAATGACACCAAAATGACCTTTTTTTAGTATCTTTTTCATGCAATGGGAACTAACGACCTCAGGTGAACCAACCATGATGCCTTGGAATTTATATTGGTGGCCTTCCTGGTCGAATTGCATGGTTAATGCCTTAAAATCCATGAGAATGGGACCCAAACTCCTTAGCCAGTCTGCACCCAACACAATGTCACAACCGCCCATGTCAATAACAAACATATGGGATTTTAGGTGGTAGTCACCGATTTGGAGACGCACATTTTCACAACGCCCTCCACATTTCATGGAACCACCATTGGCAATCATGATTTGGAAATTTTTGATGGCATGGATGTAGCAATGAGTTTCTTGGGCAATGCGGTGATGAATAAAATTATGGGTGCTTCCACTATCAACCAGAATGATGACTTTCTGATGCTTAATGTAACCGATTAAATTGAGGGTTTGGGGGGCGGAGAAGCCAGTGAGAGCATTGAGGGAAATGATCGGTTCCACTTCGGGAGGGTCTAAGGGAGGGGTTATGTCAGTGATTTCAGGTGACTCAGGAACAAGGGGAGTTTCAACATCCTCTTTATAAATATCCTCAGAGATGGCCATAAAAATATTTTGTTCCTTACAGTTGTGGCCCGAGAAATATTTGTCATCACAATTATAACAAAGGCCTTTGAGTTGGCGTTCATTCATTTCAGCCCTGGTCAATTTTTGGATCTTTAATGGGGCGGAGGGATTAGTGAGATTTATGGGTTTAGGGCAAGGGATAAAGGAGGGTTTACGGTTTTGAGAGGATACAACCAGTTGTTCTTCTTTATCTTTTTTAGTAGCCTCCACCCAACTCGAAGTTCGATCCATGAGGACATGGGCTTGAATCTCCTCCTTGAGGCCACTGATAAAACACTCTCGAAAGAAAGCATCAGCCATGCCCTGTGTTCGAAAAGCCAGGTGCTCAAGGGAAACTATGAAGTCTTCTACTGTTCTTGATTGTTTCAACTTTGTCAAACGTCCCAAATGGTTGGTGTCAGTGTCAAAGCATTCATAAATCTCAGTCACAAATTGGGTCCAAGCAATATACCCTTGACAGGAATTTTTTCTCCATTGCCACCATTGCCAACATTCTTGATCTATATGGAGAACACCATACTAGAGTTTGGCCAAGTCATCTGTAATTCCATATAAAGAGAAATAATGTTCCATTTGGGTGACCCAACCAGTGGGGTCCAAGCCATCAAATTTGGTCACATCCACCCGCGGAAGGCGTAGGTCACGTTGAAAGTGATGGGGCTGAAAGGTATGGGAATGGTAGGAATGTTAACCTTTAGTCTTGGGAGGTGCATTAGAGAAAGGGTCATATGTAGGGATCTTCAGTTTGGTGCAGAGTGATGCAAAGACAGATTCAAGCTGGGTGGTCAGTTCTTGTTTGACTTCCTCCATTGAGGACTGCATGGTTGTATTTATGGTTGTATTGATGGATGAATCGATGGAGGCAACAGTAGCACTGAGTTGTTTCACTTCTTTTTGGGTCTTGAGGAAACCAGATTGCAAGGTGTTGAAGCGAGCTTCCAGGTCTTGGCTAC